>JADHKF010000052.1:40393-78486 GCA_019925685.1 Ceratocystiopsis sp. VPRI43766 | reverse complement strand
GGACTTTGAAAGTCCACGTTTTTACCGGACTTTGAAAGTCCGGACTTTAAAAGTCCGGAAAAGTCCAAGTCCGACCCTGGACTAAATTTAGTCCGGACTTTTCCAACCCTGATTATAGTTATCATACTTACCTAAATCCCTAGTAGTAGGTTTATACGGGAAATCCTAGCGGATTCCCTACTACTTAGTTAGACGCCGGATAACTAATCCTACATCTATAGTCCTTAGGCTAAAACCCGACTATGTACGGAATCCGCCCGTAGGGTTAGAAATTAGTCCGGACTAATTCCAACCCTGCCCGTAGTAACTAGCGAGAGTCTTTATTTTTAGTTAGATGCTTCGGACTATAGTTTTTTTTTTTTTTTTAAAAAAAACAAAGAATAGTTTTATAAGTAAAAATATATGTTTATATTTCTATATATATATAATAATTTATATTAGACTTAGAGACGAGCTATTATAAAATAGTAGGTCGAGTTTATATTTTATCGAATTTTATAAGCTAGTAACTAAGATACACTTATATTCTTATATACCTTTTCTTATCTTATAGTGTTTATAAAAGTGCTTACGTTGCTTATAGTAGTGCTTATAGTCAGGGTTAGAAAAGTCCGGACTAAATTTAGTCCACGGTCGGACTTAGGACTTTCCCGGACTTTCAAAGTCCGGAAAAGTCCGGTATTAATAACGTACGATATAACTATATTAAACGTTAAAAACGTATATTTATATATTTAAATATAATAATCTTCTTCTAATAATATTTATTTATTTTAAAAAGAGTCCAGCTAGATGCACCCTACTTTTCGGCTATTTGCACCCTAGTACATCGGAGACGAGGTGGCCCACAATTTATTGGCGCTAAAATGCACTAAAAATCCGACCAATCAAATCACTTGCTCCTCAATCAAATCATGCCAAGGCTGTGCAGGCGTGCCCAATCAAATCTCCCCTGCGTACGGCGTGGTCTCTCTTCGGCCTCTTCAACCATGTTAACCTCTTCAAGCTCCTCGGCCTCTTCGGCCTCTTCGATATCTTCGATACCAAGTAGCCAATCTCTCTCGCCAGCTCTCTCGCCAGCTCTCTCGTCGGCACCACGGCCAGCACCACGGCCGGCACTACGGCCGGCACTACGGCCAGCACTACGGCCGGCACTACGGCCTGTACCACGGCCGGTACCTGCGCGGCCTACACGGCCTGTACGGCCTACACGGCCTGCACGGCCTGCACGGCCTACACGGCCTACACGGCCCGCGCGGCCACTATAGCCAGCGCTACGGGCTACGCTCTAGCTGGCGCCTTGGCCTTAGCTTAGCTCATCCTCCTCCTCAGCATCTATGATCTCTTGCTTCGCTCGCTTAGCTCGTCTCTCTTGTTCTATAGCATTCAAATCTTCGTTATCCATATCGATAAGGCTAGGGCCAAGTTCGAATACGGAGATACGCCGCCGTACGGAGTCGTTAGTGTAGTGTACGCCTCTGTCAGGCGCCGGTCTCGACTACGATACTTAAGAGGAGAAGACGCTAAGGTGGTCGCTATTAAAAGGCCCTATATTACGGGGCCTACCACGCGTATTTTAGACAACAGCGGGATCTTCGATACGGAGGAGGGGGTCGTCTTACACCTATTATCTATTAGAGCACGTTAACGTTAAGAGAGAGTATCTTACTAAGCTGCGATCCAACCACTAGTATAGATTAATCAGATCTTTAGTAATTGTTCCGTTATTGTTAAGGATTGCCTTAATCTCGTAGGCGTAAGGGATACCGTATTATCTAGTAAAATTCCCGGTGCATGCCGGGAGAGGTCGTACAAAGGGCTTATTACCAACTTCTCGTACACTAAGCACAAGCTAGTGCTGCTTAATAAAGAGCTTAATACAAGGGTAGGAGACTTACTACGGAATATCACTAAGCCATTTTACGTCTATGTATTTAAACAACGTCCGCTCTTTTTACCTCGCAATCTCTTCGTTAACCGCCTTCTCCTTATTTTATAGTAGCGTAAGAATAGCCTTAAAAACCCGCTACAGATCGCTTATGCCTGTCACTAAGTAAGTCTTAAGATCCCGATACGCGGACTCGGTTAGCGACGTAGTTCTCTAGCTAAAATTACGTTGCCTACTAATAAAGCAGTGCGCCTATTACTCCCGTACCGATATATACACCCTCTTAATATACGTTAAAATTACCGCTTAGTCGGTAAACTCGAGCTATAGTCTCTCCTATACTTCGTCGTAGAGATCGCGGTCGGCGTATACTATAAATAACCAAAGATTAAAGAGGCCTTAGCGCGTGTAGAGGATCTCTACTAGCAACCGAGAAGGGGGTGTATAGTTATTATCTCTATAGGGGGCGTTTAATCTCTCGATCTCTACTTCGTCGTTATTATCTTCTACCGCGGCCTCTTCGCGTTACTTACGCTATTTCCGCTTAACGTTTAAGACAATATTCGCATTAACATAGAAGATGCAGAGCTGTTACGTAATAAGCGGCATTTTAGTACGTAGGGCTAACTTAAAGGCATCGTTAAAGTCGGTAAGAATAATGTTCGGCGGCCTAATACCGTGCTATAGCCGTGCTTGTTCGATACAGTCGACGAGCTAAGAGAATCCCTCTACTCTCTCGTTGTCGACGAGCCCGTAGAAGAGAGGGACTGCCTTCTTTATATTCGTAAGGTAAGTTCCTTAGAATAAGGGCATTTTAAAGCGATTCGTTTAATAGGTACAGTCTATCGAAATAACTTAGTAGAACTACTTCTATATCTTAAGCTAATACGGTAAAGTAAAGAAGATACTTATAACGCGCCGAGTTCTCCCTTCGTCTTCGCTACCGCTGCCTTCGTTATCGTTATCGTATCGAACAAGGTAGAAAACATTTTACTATTAGAGAAGACGGATAACGTATTACGTAGCCGAGTAACCCTACTATACGGCCTTCTTATACTTTTAGAGATAGTTACTAACATCTTTAGGTAGTATAGTAGTAGTCGGATACTCTTTCTAGAGTAAAGAGTAAATTTCGCGTAGACGTACCCCTTTCGTCTCTATAGTCTTCGACATAAAGGCTTTTATCTCGTCCGTAAACTCCCTTATCGAAGGCAGCGCTGTCGCCGTAGTAGCTGGGCCGTGGTTAATATACTACGCTTTATCCTTAATAGAGAACACCTAAGTGTTGCCTCTCTTAATAGAAGAAGTGAGTCGTGCAGCCTATATACAGTCGGCCTTTACCGTAGACGTACTCCGGCTCTTCTAGGACGTCTACCGTCTCTTACCTTTAGCGTAAGCGAGGTCTACCTTCGTTAGCTTACCGTTAACGTAGTTACCAGACCGTAAGCGTACCACGCTAAAGCCGACGCTTTTAGCCCAGTCCTTAACCGCCGTCTCGATCTCTTCGAGGCTCTCGTATAGCGGGCCAGCTATAAGCCGGTGATTAGTAGGAGGGCGGTCAAAGTGGGGGTCGGGAGACGCCATAGTAGCGCTACAAGGGGGTGCTTTAGTGATTCTCGTGAGGTGGTGATAGGAGAAGGCTGAGAGGAAAAAATTTTTACGACAGAAGGCTGGGAATACGGGTCCAGTATTCCAAAATTAGACTAGCGTATTTTACTGACCAATAGTATCGCCAATAAATTGTGGGCCACCTCGTCTCCGATGTACTAGGGTGCAAATAGCCGAAAAGTAGGGTGCATCTAGCTGGACTCTTTAAAAAACGTTTTTTTAGATTTAATACCAATTTTTTAAAATCTAGGTCCGGACTATGAAAGAAAGTCTAGGTAATCCGGACTTTAGTCCGTAAAAGTCCGGACTTTTTTCGAACCCTGCTTATACGTATAAAAAAGAGACGAGCTATTTGGACTGTAGTTTTTAGCTATTTGGACTGTGGTACATACGGAAAAAAGCGCTAGGCATTTTTTTGTACCTGCTGTAAGCACCGCTGTAAGCACCGCTATAGGCACCGCTGCAAGCACCGCTATAAGCACCGCTGTAAGCACCGCTGTAAGCACCGCTATAGGCACCGCTATAGGCACCGCTATAAGCACTGTAAGTAAGATGAGAAAAGGTACATAAGAATACAAGTGTATCTCAGTTACTAACTAATTAAATTCGATAAAATATAAAATTGACCCACTATTTTGTACTACAGTCTAAATAGCTAAAAACCACAGTCCAAATAGCTCGTCTCATAAAAAAATACCTAGAGCTTTTTTCCGTATACTATAGTCTAAATAGCGGAAAACTATAATTATTAAGTCTAGCTAGATGCACCCTATTTTTTCAGCTATTTACACCCTAGTACATAGGTGCGGGTCAGACCCATTTATTACCGGATTTTTAATAAGTTAAATCTGCTCCGATATTTTTATAAAGTACTCTATACTACGTACGGTACGTACTGCTTTACGGCGATACGGTCGGTACTATACTGTCGCTATCGCTGTCGCTGTCGCTGTCGCTGTCGCTGTCGCTGTCGCTGTCGCTGTCGCTGGCGTAGGCCCTAGTAGTGTTAGCCCCGGTTATAGTCGTAGTAGTAGTAGTAGTGGTAGTAAAGAAGTCTATAGTACTTTAATAAGCTGGATTTTTATTAGCTCGTTCTAGATTTTATAGGGCATCTTATAAAATATGTACTAGGGTGTATATAGCCGAAAAATAGGTGTATCTAGCTAGACTCTAATTGTTTCGCTTATCTCTAGACTTAAAGTCCGGGAGTCTAAACTCTTTCTTAGTCCGGGTATATAATAAATATCTAATTAAAGCCTAGTCGTTTTATTAAAAAATATTATCTTCATACTATTATATTATTTTAGAATTAACTATTACTACTTATATTATTTCTAAACTAAAGAAATATATTTGATTTAATATATACTTGATTTGTTTTTATTTTCTAGAGTATTTATATTTCTTCTTACTATATAAACTTATTATTTAGTTCGATATTAACGTAGTAATAAAACTAACAGGGTTAGAAAAAAAGTCCGGACTTTAGACTTTTAAAAGTCCGGACTTTTGCGGACTAAAGTCCGGATTACCTAGACTTTGAAAAGTCCGGACTTTCAAAGTCCGGACCTAGATTTTAAAAATATTAGTATTAAATCTAAAAAAAACCGTTTTTTAAATAAAAAAAATAGTATCTTTAGTAGATAATTATATTTAAATATATAAATATACGTTTAAAACGTTTAGTATAATTATATTATACGTTATTACTACCGGATTACCTGGACTTTTGAAAGTCCGGGAAAGTCTAAGTCCGACCCTGGACTAAATTTAGTCCGGACTTTTCCAACCCTGGAAACTAAGATATATTTTAATGGATTCGTTAGAAAGTATAACTATAAAGGGATTAATAACTAGTTTTAAAGCACTCTCTAGATGTGTAATTATTAAGAAAAGTATATCTTCTTAATATTTAAAAAATTAATATTTTCTATTATAGTTTTTTCGTATATAATATAAGTTAATACGAGTATTTATTTTCTTAAAATAGATTAATTAATAAGGCTTAATAAAGTTAAAGAGTCTACCTACTTATACCCAGGGTTAGAAATTAGTCCGGACTAATTCGGACTTAGACTAATTTAGTCCGGACTAAAATACTTATAACTAAAGATAAAAAATAGATATAACCTAAATAATACTTAGGTTTATTAAAGTAGATTTTTATATTATATTTTACGGTATCTATTTATTTTTAAATCAAAGTTTAAAGAATTTAGTCCGGACTATTCTAGTCCGACCCTGGACTAAATTAGTCCGGACTAATTCCAACCCTGCTTATAGTATAGCGGTGCTTACAGCGGTGCTTACAGCAGGTATAAAAAAATACCTAGCGCTTTTTTTTCGTATGTACCACAGTCCAAATAGCTGAAAATTACTGTCCAAATAGCTGAAAATTACTGTCCAAATAGCTGAAAATTACTGTCCAAATAGCTCGTCTCTTTATTTTTTTCGACCGAAATGTTTTTTACCGACCGGACGACCGACCGGCGCGACCGAGGAACCGATATACCGACTTATAATCCATAAAAAAATAAGAATAAAAAGGTTAACGTTTACTCTTTATTTAGGTGTGTATTTTAGACTAAATTTAGTCTAGGGTCGGACTTATATTTAACCGGACTTTTAAAGTCTGGACTAAATTTAGTCCTTAAATTCAGACTTTAATCCGGACACTAAAAAAGTCCGAAAAAGTCCGGTATTAATAACGGATAATATAATTATATATAAAGTTTAAAAAGTATGCATATATAATTAGATATAATAATATTTAAATAATATTAGTTTTTTTTAAGAAAACAGTTTTTAAATTAGAATTAATATTTTTAAGATTTAGGCCCTAAATCTTAAAATTCCGGGTAAAGTCCGGCCTGCGGTACGATTTCCGAAGACGAATTATTAAAAAAAACCTATAGTTTATTATTAAGAATAGCCTTTCTTTTAATATTCTCGATTCGGAATCGTTTACCGACTTACTTTTTTCTTTAAATCGGTATATGTTTTATTTTCTTATTTTCTTATTTTTTTAATTTATTTATTAATATTATAGAATTCCTCCGACGATAAACCGGCATAAGATTAAAAGGATTCTTAGCGATACTTTTAATAGCCGGTTTAAAGAGATCGATTCCGATTTTACGAAGAATATCGAAAGTAACGGTACCTTCTCGCTTACCCTCGATATCTAGACCTCTTCGGCCTTAACTTCGTATTTAGGGCTTATTATCGTCTATATTAGCCCTAAGTTCGAATTACGGTATATTCGAATCGGTACGTTTTTTTATTCTTATTTGTATCTTATTTTTTATTTTATTTAGATTTATTAATATAATTTAGGCTTTGACGAATTAACGAATATACACTCCGGCGAAGAGATCTATAGCGAAGTACGGAATATTCTCGATACTTATCCGTCTTTAAATCTATCGAATATTTTAAGGTATTTTATACGATATTTACGGTTATTCTCCAATAAATACTAATATAAATAGTATTACTCGGGATAACGCCTCGAATAATACGAAATTTATTTCGGTATTCGAAGAGGATTTTTATTATTGAGAAAATACCGAATTTCGAGGCGATATACGGTGTGCCGCGTATATTATTAATTTAATAGTACGGGATATTCTCTCGACTTATTTATTTAACGTCGAAGACGAAGATGCCGGAATCGACGAAGATATCGGAGATATTAGTACGTTTATTCGTTCTATTATTTATTTTTAAACTAACGAATTATAGATTTAATTAATTGAATTCGTCGATTAATTACGTTAACCCAGTATATGCGGGAAATTCGGAGCTTATTTAATATAGGTATTACTTTATAGATTTCGGAAGGAGGTCTTAGCTCGGATTTTAAGACCTAGGTTATTCCGTTCGGTACTTTTTTTATTTTATTTTATTTTATTTTATTTTATTTTATTTTATTTTTATTAATATTATTTTAGATAACGCTACGCGGTAGAATTCTACTTTTTATATACTTTCTACCTTTTATTCTTTAAAAGAGCCGTTAATTTACGTGTACCGTCTTACGGGAAATACGGAATTTAAACGGCTCTTTTTAAATGATAAAGAGTGGAAAGTTATAAAACAGCTTATTCGGATTTTTCAGGTCTTTTTAAAGCCGTTTATTAAGCTACGGGGCTAATTTTATACGACGCTATCTACGGCTTTATTAAATATCTATACGATATATAAAAGAGTCTAAGAATTTAATTCGTTATTCTAAAAAAAAAATAAAAGTAGCTATATTTTTACTTTTTTTTTAAATTAAATAAAGCTATTCTTTTATTAATAAAGTAGTAAAAAAAAATAAAATATAGATAAAAGTTATACTATTAGATTTGTTAAGAACTATAGATTATAAATAAATTAACCGCTTATTATTTAGAGACGTTCCCGATGAGTAATCGTAGTTTTAGTAAGGAGGGTGCAGTTTTTATTTTCTAAAAAAAATAGTGTTTTATGTGGTAGTCACTGTATATAGGTGCGGGTTAGACCTATTTATTACCGGATTTTTAATTAGTTAAATCTGCTCCGATATTTTTATAAAGTACTCTATACTACGTACGGTACGTACTGCTTTACGGATACGATCGGTACTGTGCTACAGGGTTGGAAATTAGTCCGGACTAAAATACGTATAACTAAGGATAAAAAATAGATATAGCCTAAATAATACTTAGGTTTAATAAAGTAGATTTTTATATTATATTCTACGGTATCTATCTATTTTTAAAGTAAAATTTAAATAAATTAGTCAGGACTATTCTAGTCCGACCCCGGACTAAATTAGTCCGGACTAATTCTAACCTTGGATCTAGGAATATCGACGACGACGATAACGACAGCGACGAAGATTTTTATATTTCTTCTAAAAAGAAAGTAGAATATTTAATCTATCTATCTGACGACTTCGAAGGAAAAGATATACGTTTTTTATTCTTTTTCATTTTAAAAAATATTTAAATTTTTTAGGTCGATCCTTTAGAATTCTAGAAAGTAAATCGGATAAAATATCTAATTTTAGCTCTTTTAGCCCGACGATATTTAGGTATTCCGGCTACTTCGGCTAGTATCGAAAGGTCTTTTTCCGTTCGTAGTAACGTTATTACGAAGGCTAGGAATCGTTTATTGCCGGAAACGGTAAGACAAATTATATTATTAAAGTCGTAGAATATTCGGAATCTCGACGACTTAAATAATATAGAAGAAGAATAGCCTAGTAATAATATTATTATTATTCTTTGAATTTAAATAAATTTCAATTTTTTAATATAATAAGCTATATCCTTTTTTATAGATTTATAAAGATTTTATTTTTCTAAGCCTGGCTATTAGGGCTAGTTTTATACAGCACTATCTCCGGCTTATTTAAATATACACGTAAGGCTAGAATTAGTCCGCACTGTATTATTTAAAAGTTACTTTAAAAATAAATAAATACCGTAGAATATAATATAAATATTTACTTTATTAGAATAAGATATTATTTAGGCTACATCTATTTTATCCCTAGTTATATGTGTTTTACTTCGGACTAATTTAATCTAGAGTAAAATGCTTAAGTAGCGCTCGCTACGCTCGCTATATTAAGAATTCCCTACGCTGTGAGCGGTCGCTCCGCTCCCTACTTTCACGTTAAGAGTTCAGAGAGCAAGAAAAAAAGCACGTAACGTGACCAATCAGAGGCCGATGTACATAGCTAATTATGGATTCGCGTTAGCGTATTTTTACTATTTTAGCTAATAGACATGCTTAAATTAGCTTAAAACTAGGGAAAACTAGGGATTTTAAGTCTCTAGTTTTCGTACGAAAGTACATACGATTTTTTTAATTAGCTGGCTTAGATTTAGGGGATTAATTAGCCAGAGGGGGCTGGAAGAGGCATTTATAATTAAAATTTTATAATATAGATTAGTCTAAGTCCGAATTAGTCCGGATTACCTAGACTTTTAAAAGTCTAAGTCTAGGCCCGTATTTTAAAAGTCCGGACTTAGATTTTAAAAATATTAATATTAAATTTAAAAAAGAGACAGGCTATTCGGACTATGAGTTTAGGCTATTCATACTATAAGTACATACGAAAAAAACGCTAAGTATCTTTTTATACACTGCTGTAAGCACCACTGTAAGACTACTATAAGCACTACTATAAGCACCACTGTAAACACCACCGCTAGAAGCACCACCGCTATAAGTAGGCGCTATAAGCAGGGTTGGAAAAAAAGTCCGGACTTTGGACTTTTGAAAGTCCGGACCTAGATTTTAAAAATATTAGTATTAAATCTAAAAAAACGGTTTTCAAATAAATAAAATATTATTATTAGAAGATTATTATATATAAATATATAGATATAAGTTTTTAACATTTAATATAATTATATCGTACGTTATTAATACCGGACTTTTCCGGACTTTTAAAGTCCGGACTTTAAAAAGTCTAAGTCCGGGAAAGTCTAAGTCCGACCCTGGACTAAATTTAGTCCGGACTTTTCTAACCCTGACTAGGGGCAGTCTTCTTTTTACTACCCTTCGATTTATACACGCGGTAGTCTTATTAAGAAGAATACGAGAGGTTTATTTTATTTTATTTTATTTTATTTTATTTTTATTTTTATTTTTATTTTTCTTATTTGTATACAGGGCTAGAAAATAGTTAGGACTAAGGATTAATTTAGTCCGACTTCTCCCCGGACTAAATTAGTCCGGAAAAATTAGTCCAAGTCCGAATTAGTCCGGACTTTAGTCTAGATTAATTTACAACCCTGCTAATAATTAACGATACGCTTAAACTATCTTATTAATATAATTTAAAAAATAAAAATATCAAGTCTAGACTAAATTTAGTCCAGGCCTAGACTTAGACTTTAAAAGTCCGGACTTTCTTTCGAACCCTGCTTATAGTCTGAATGGCCTAATTTATAATACGAATAGCTCTTCTTATAATTAATTAGTATTACTATCTTTTCTTTATTTTATTTTAAGAAATAAAATAGTAGCTATATTTTTTTAAAAATTTAATAAAGTTTTTAGTTTAAAAAACTAACTAATAATTAATAATATTTATAAGAAGGGCTATTCGGACTATGAGTTAGAGCTATTCGCACTATAAGTACATACGAAAAAAAAGTAAAATATCTTTTTATACACTGCCTGCAAGCACTACTGCAAGCACTGCAAGCACCACTGCAAGCACCACCGCTATAAGCACCGCTCTGCTATATCTACTAGCGTACCTAATTAGGTGTACCAGCTTATTCTAATGATTAGCCAATCATATCAAGTTTCGATCTACTATTTTGTACTCATAGTCCGAATAGCCTAAAATCATAGTCCGAATAGCTCTTCTCATATTTATAGACTATCTTATTAATATGAATTAAAAAGGAATAAAACATTTGTATCCGCACTTTTAAAAGTCCGGACTTTTTTAAGTTAGAGTCTTAAAGTCGGGATGTTAGAAGTCTAGGTAAAATCCGGACTAAATTTAATTTAAGTAAACCGGACTTTAGTCCGGACTAATTCTAACTCTAAATATAGAGACCTATTTAAACCTCCTATAGCTAATTAAATTGCTAAAATTTAAGCTAGCGAATTTAAAAAATATATTTACTTTTTAATAAAGACCAGAAATTTTAATACTCTAATTTTTCTAAGTTTTCTATTATAAATACTATCTAAAATTTTATAAATACGCTTACGCGAAATTGGCTCTTATATATCGGTATTTTATGAGCTACGTTACGTACTCTCTTTACTTTCTAACCTCGTAACGTGAAAGTAGGAAGCGTAACGATTTAAGTATAAAACAATGGGTCCTACTTTAGTGTAATTAGCTGATTGTAGAGATTAGCTAGTATACTTAAGTAATTTTTTTTATAGAATATATAGTAGTCCTTACGGCCGTGGTGCTTTATAGCGGTAGTGCTTACAGCGTAGGTGCTTATTGCTTATATTAGAGTGTAAAAATATACTTTGCGTTTTTTTATATATACCTATACTGCCAATAGCCCTACTTTATAACTAAACATAGAATAGTCTACTTTGTAGCTACTGATCGAGATATATATATATATATATATATTCTTTCGTTACTTCAAGATCATAGAAAAGTGGCTAAGTGATGTTCGTCAAGTCGGCCGCTGCCACGCCCATTGTTGTACCTAGTAGAGGAATCTCGACGGGCGTCGCCAGGCACTACTGTCTAGATAAACCGTTTGCCTTATTGCAGCTGATATACGTGCGGTAGTCACGGCTAAAGTTGAGCTCACAAAAGACACTTTCGTCGGAAGGAAGGGGGGCATTGAGCATCGTTTCTATCGGAGAACTTTTCACCCTCCAAGTTGTCTTGTATTCGTATTCTACTTAGTGTCCTCAAAGGAAGTGGAACTTGCAGACCAAGGATTACATAACACTCGGAGTAGGGCCACCGCCGTCGCCGACCCAAGGAGAAGGGCTTTTGTATCAAAGAGGGGCGCTAGGCGCCGGGTCGCTTTCCTGTTCTTTCTCAACGCAGTGATGTTCGACGCCGCTGGAGGAAGACCGGTAATTGACCTGTGCAGTGTCACTGACGACAAGCACAAGAGAAACTGCGCCAGCACGTTTATACCTAGCTTCTCTCTGTCACACTTAGCACCAGTCAGCCTACCTCGTATGCTACTGATCAGAAAGCTGCTTTTCCCGGCCCCGTCAACCGTTGCCCGTCGCTCTGTGGCCGCCTTACCTTGCACTTGCTGGAAATTCGCATAAGACTGCTGAGGTGGCACACTTCTTACCGGCCCAGGCCCTGCTCTTGCCGCCCATCACGACCAAACCCGTGAACCCCCCCCCCCCCCCCCCCTTCTCTCCCCACCGCCCTCTCTTCCTCCTTATACCTTTTCTCGGTGCTGTGCCATTCTCTGGGGATTGACACCTCTCCTGCCCCAATATCTGCGCCAATATCCGTGCCAGCCTCGAAGTCAATCACACGAGCAGCACCCCAACTGGCAGTTTAGCTCCTATCCCATGATATCCTGCACAAGCAAGACCCCACGCCGCTGTGCCCGTTTCCCGAAGACCTCATTCAGTCTTTGTCGAAACGCAGGCCTTGGGCTCGATTCGGGCTTCCGTCCTGCAGCTCTCGATGATGGTACGTATCAGCTTGTTATTCGTTCACCGCCATGAGCTCGCCACAGCAGGCCCCTTCTTTATACAGACATATGTGTATAGATGTGGATATGTACTGACTTTGCTCCTAGAACCCGGCCCGACCCCGTAACGCCAGCAAGAATATCCCAAGTCGGCGTGGCCACGGCAGCCAGCTATCCATATCTGACCCCAGCCACCATGTCACGGAAGCGATTGGAACACTCTATGGCGATAGTGACGATGATTCGAGTCACGAGCCCCGGCTCGACAGCCGCCCACTGAGCTTCGTGGCCTCTCCGTCTGGCGGGGAGCAGATTTCAAAAATGCGTCTGTCCCCGTTGCAAGCGCCCGAATATAACAGCCTGGATACCAGGAAGCGACCCATACATGGCGACACACCTGCATCAAAAGTGCAGACCGGTACGAATGGAAACGGCGACTTAAGGAAAGAATCGGGAACACGTTCAAGACAGCCAAGTCAACAAAACAGCCCACCATCGGACGGGCTTATTCCTCCTATGCAGCCTGCGTCCCCGCTCTCGCCAACATTATCACTGCGGGACGGCCTGATCGAGCCCACGAGTTCTTCACAGTTCCCCCTTACGAACATCGATAACCCGAACGACATTGCACAGGAGCTCAGCAACCTACAGGCTTTACGCCGCATGTCGATGGACGTCGGCAACACGGCTGACCCCGACCTCATACCCTTCCAGGGGTTATCCCTGATGGCCATGCCATCCATTGCACCAACAGGTGAAGACGACGAGGGCGATATCTCGCGCTTGCTTTGGGTTCCTGCGAAAGTTCATCCGGAGCTTGCCCCGGACCAGTTCAGGAATTTTTTGGAGAAGCGCGTTCAGTCTATCAACAGACGATCAGGGGAGTCACAACTTACCTCAGACGGACAGTCACAGCGAAACAGCATTGGTGGTCTAGAAAGGAAAAAGTCGATGTTGTCGCGACAGATCGACGAACGGAGCTCGGAGAACCATGCCAAAAGCAGTGACCACGAACGTGGTGTGCTTGGGGAACGGCGACTGCCACCAAGTGCCGCCGACAGCACTGCGGAACTGGATTTGAGCGAACTGGTCAAGGACCCGAGCAAGGCGGTCCAGAAGTTGACGTTAGACACACAAAGCCAGCCGGATTCGGGTACCGAAAAGAGCAATCTTGACGATGACAAACCGATTTTGCCTGTGGCCACTATGGGCCTACGGCGCTCTACGCGGACAACTTACAGGAAAGGTGGGAGCTTACGCTCTGGCGATCGGCTCCCATTCTCAAAACGAGCGGCAACGGCGCGTCAGGCGCAGAAAGATGGTGGTAGGGAGATGGACGATTTGGACCATCTGCCACCTTCCGAGCGCGATGTGCTCGCGGGCCACAGCCTACAGCGGGTTCACTCTGAGCCTATTGCCGCAGAAAATTTCTCACGACCTACACGTCCTTCCATCCGGAGGCAACCTTCCGCTCAGGATAGCACGCCGATAACCCCGACATCAGGATGGGATGCTGGCGAATCTAGAGACACAGAGTCTCCGTCCCTCTCAGTTGCTCCTCAGGCGGAAAATGACACTACCCAGCAGCCCATCACGATAGCCTCCGACTTACTCGCAGCGTCGCAGTGTGGCCAGTTTCCACAACGATCGTCTTCCTCGCAGCATGTGCCCCACGCAAGCTCGGCAAAAACGAAGTCTTATTCAGAAATCAAACATTTGAATGGCCAACCAGGACCTGAGGAGCTGCAACAGCAGCATAGAACTCAGCAAAATACCCAGCCTCCCCAGCAACCCCCGCCGCGATCTAGCAAACGCCCATTATTAGGACGACCGCCCCAAGAAGGATTGCCACCGGTTGTGTCGCCTGCTGTTGACTACATGACCACGACTGCTCACGGGGGCCGGATATCCTTAGAGTCGGCACAGACCCAACCAGTTCTAACAGTACCATCCGCGCCTGCAGAGAGCTCCTCATTGACTCCAGCCCTGCCACCTGACGAAAAGAAACCTGACAAGAGGACCAAGGACAAGGAGGACAACGAGAGCAGTAAATCCATGAGCTGGAAGTGGTTCAAGAGCGATGATAGGGAAAAGAAAAAGAAGGAGAAGGACGATCTTGCAAAGCAGCCGCGCGCAAAGGGCATGGGGGAGCGACTGCATCCAGAAAAGGGCCACGATGCTACTCGTCTCGACTTGCTACAGAACTCTATCGACAACGCCAGCTTCAAAGGCCGAGAGGGCATTGTTTTGGCCCGTGAAAGTGTTGATGGAAAGTTGTATGAAGAAAAGAAGAAAGACAGCAACCGGAAGGTCAGTGATGCCAGAAAAGAAAAAGACGGCTTTTTCGGTTCCATTTTCGGTGGCTCTCGCCGGAAGGAGAGTAAGGACACTGGTGGTACCAAAAACAGACAGAGGGCGATCTCTCCCGACCCTCCTCCCCCTTTGCTCCGCCCCGATATCGACTATCCCTACACTCGGTTCCCTATTGTGGAGGAACGTGCTATTTACCGAATGGCACACATCAAGTTGGCCAACCCACGCCGCGATCTACGAAGCCAGGTGCTTTTGTCCAACTTTATGTATTCATACCTTGCAAAGGTTCAAGCAATGCACCCGCAGCTTAACGTGCCAACATCGCCTCACCAAAAACGCCAAGAAGAGGAGCGAAAACGCCAAGAGCAAGAGTTACAGCAACAGCAGTTTCTTCAGCAGCAGATGCTAGTGCAACAAGAGCAAGAGGAGCAGCAAAAACAGCACCACGCACAAGGCAGCATTGATCATTATAATTTCGAATATCATAGGGTAAGCTCCCCACCCCCCCTTGCCTGCAGAGCACTGTCAATGTGCTACAACTGGCGGGAGAGGGGTTGACTAACATATGGCATTGGATTTTCATAGGAAACGATACAGTATGGTGACATGAGACATCGGTCAAGTGATGGCGGAGGCGTTGACTACATAGACGATGCTCAGATTTTCGATTATGACCACAGTGATCAGGGGGGTGACACCTCGATACTCCAGCATCATCAACTGCACCAAGATCACGAGGAAGACCGGTCTACACGTGGATATTATGACTACCCGCGTTCTGAAGATAGCCTTCACAATGACAACGGCGTGTGGTAGGTAGTTCACTGGACGGCAACTGTCAAGATAGGATATAAAGCTTGGGCGTTTGGATCAGGGTTTTATTTGTGGCATTTTAAATTTGTATCAGTGCGTTGTTTTTGGTATCAGCGCGTATCTTCCTCGTCTTCAAAGGAGAGCTTGTTTGCAGGTCAGTAGCCATCGCGGAATCTGCGTATGTTCACGGTGTTCAGACACACCTTTTATCCTCATATTTTTGTCGCGATTGTGCCAGTTCTCAGTTCGCATACAAGTCGCCTGTCTTTTGGCTGCATGCACCTATACATATTACCGTATGCTGTAACTACTCATTGACTTCGAGCACTATTGTTACTCACGACTTTCTCGCAGAGGCGTCTTGTAACGTGGGGAAGGCACAGTGGCTGCAGTCTAATCCCTATTAGGTAAGACGCGTTTTCTCCTTTATTGCCAAAAAAATAAAGAGATTAAATGTATCTCTCACTCCTTTCTTTCTAACACTCAAGCCGCTCCGAGCATTTGCAAACGCGCATCTATTGTTCTTCGCCACGCAAACCCTACGCCTACCAGCACTCCCTTGCTTGGTATCCTTTATAACCCTTTTCTTCCCGCACTCTTCTGTCCTCGTGTTCTTCACATTGAATGCAACCTTCTCTCAGCTTCCATTTCTGGGACTCCTTTCTCATTTAGTGCCTGGTTGAAGATCACCAAACACCAGAGAGCAAAACCTATCAACTCTCAAAAAGTCGAGTTTTTGCCGAATACGAAGAGAACTTCAGAGGAGAACAGCGAGGGGGCAGAGATTACAGAGGTTAAAAGCACACTGCGCATCAGCCTTTTCATTCAACCGGCAACGCGCAATATTTTCAGCGACAACGCTTCGTCTCTAACCCTCGATCCGTTGATATTGCACTTCCACCCCATCGCCATTCGATTGCTACGGAGTAGTAAAAGTCGCGATGTCGTCTGTAAGTCGCTTTCACTTCACCGACTCCCCTCTGCTGCTTTGCTGCTTTCCTGTCCTCGAGATGCAGATTGGTTAACGCGAATGCAAAGCAGCCCCGTCACCCCTATGCCAGCCAAGGTGGCTCATCCTCTGCATACTTATCAAATGGGTCCCCTATCGGTGGCCCGTCACCAACACCCACGACCGAGGCGCGACCTTTACTACCAAACCAGGGCCGGATCATTCAAACGGGGCCTATCCGCGTCCTGTGTATTGCTGATGTCCGAGGTGATACTTTGCAGACAGACCCCCCATCATCTTGTTGTGTTCACAATTAACAACGTATCTACTGAAAGGCAATCTGAGATCTTTGAATGATCTCGCTAAACAGGCACGTGCCGACTACATCATTCACACTGGTGATTTCGGCTTTTACGACGATACATCTCTTGAGCGCATTGCCGAAAAGTACGAAGCCATCATTACTCAGTCCTACGAGCGTTGGCAGTTATTTTGAACGCCTGCTAACAGCTGTGGCCGTGTGCCTACTGGTCTTAATTAGAACTCTCAAGCATGTGGCCCAATACTCCCCTTTGATTTCCGAAGCTGTCAAAAAGTCCATTGCACAACCTGGCAACGGAGCAGCACCTGTCAAATCTCGATTTCCCCCCCGCGATCTCCCACTTTCTGAGCTCCCACTGCTGCTAAGTGGAGAGCAGAAGCTGGATGTACCGGTCTACACAGTCTGGGGTGCATGCGAGGATGTTCGAGTTCTCGAAAAATTTCGGTCCCGCGAATACAAGGTCCACAACCTCCACATAATTGACGAAGCTCAGTCGATGCTTCTTGAGGTCGGCGGCGTGAAGCTTCGGCTCTTGGGGCTTGGTGGGGCTGTTGTCATGCACAAGCTTTTTGATAACGGCGAGGGACGAACTACCATTGCTGGTGGTCAAGGAACCATGTGGACTACTCTACTCCAGATGGGTGAACTAGTCGACACGGCAAACCGTGTCTATGACCCCACCGAAACGCGTATTTTTGTTACGCACGCATCTCCTGCTCGTGAGGGGATCTTAAACCAACTTTCAGTCACCCTGAAAGCAGATTTCTCGATCTCGGCTGGCCTGCATTTTCGGTACGGTAGCTCCTACAATGAGTTCAGCGTCAACCCAACACTTGACCACTACCGTGGAAAGCTAGCGGCCAGCAAGGCATCGTTCAACGATGTATGGGAGACTGTCAAGGGTGAGGTTGAACCAGCAATTCAGCAGAATCCAGCACAGCAAAACCTTCTCAAGAATGCTCTCAATATCGTCGACAAAATGCCATCTACAGCAGCTGGTGGAAATCCATTTGGTAGCTCCGCCGGTGGTCCTCCAGCACTTGGTCAAGTCGACGAGAGCGCGTTCAAAAATATGTGGAACTTCAACTTGGCTGATGCTGCTTTTGGGTACCTCGTCCTGGAGGTTCAAGACGGCCGTATCGGCACAGAAATGCGCGCCCAGGGATTCAACTTCTCGCACCGTGGCATGAAGCAACAGCCTAACAGCTCGGCGCAGCAAGCCCAGGCCCCTGTGACGTCAACAGCATCTCCCCAGCCATCAGGCACGGCAGCACTTTCATCACATCAACCGCAGTCAGTGCCATCCACTGCGGCAACTCAGAAACAACTAGCGACGCAGAGCCAGCAGCAGGCGGTATCTGGAAAGCACCCGACAAGCAAGCCTGCTCTTCCCGGTGCCGCTTCGTCTATTGTTAATTTGGGTACTTCTCAATCTCCTACGCCTTCCCCGAAACACCCAGAAAAACCAGCTGCGAACGGGGCAGTCAATGGATCGGATACGGCTCAAACACAAACTACGAGATCTTCTCAAGATATCATCGGCTTGTTTGTCATGAACGCCCAATCCGATGAACAGACACGGGAGATCTTTGCGAGCGAGGATGCCGCCAATATCATGAAGATTGAGAAGTACGGCCAGGCAAACAAAGTCGTTCACTTCAAAAGCACCGAAGATCGAGACGCTGCCCTGGCAAGGCTGCCAGAGGAATTGAAGCACCGGACTCCGGAAGACCGTAGCAAGCTTCTTGTCAAAGTCTATTTGCCGAAGGACTCTGGCCGGGCATATGGACGAGAGCGCGGTGGTGTTGGTTCATGGGGAAGTACCGCCCGGGGTGGTGGGAGCTCCGGAGGCCCAGGTCAGAACAGTTATCGAAATGTTGGCGGAGGGACTGGTACCGCGAGCGACAGCGAAGGTGCCGGCCGTCGCGGTGGCCGGCCAGGGCGCGGGCCAGGTCGAGGCGGCGACAACCGTGGAAGTCGTGGCCGTGGCGGACCTAGGGCGAGCGGGACAAACAAGGGGGGGGATGTTGGCAACGCGCCCGCAGCGGCACCTGCGAACCTTAATGAGTCTTAGCCTTTAACATCCATGTTCTCCCACGGAATGGAGTAGCCTGTATCAGTAATATATTCTATTGTGTGCTAGAAGATGTCATTTCCCTAACACTGTGATCAAATTGATCGATATGCCTTCGTACACGTGGGCTTGCACACCTGCTATAGTGAACACTATAGTATTTCTATCATACATTACAGACTGTGACTTTGTAGCCAACCTGAAAACCTAAATACACCTGTATATGCCACGCACATTCAACCGTCTAACGGCTTCATTCCTTTGTGAATGGCGGCAATACCTCCCGTCAGATTCTCATACCCACGCCTACCAACAACAAAACCAGCATCAACAATCATGCCCCGGAATTCATCCTGGCTAGGAAAACGCTCGATACTCTCAACCAAGTACTGGTAAGAGTCACGGTCGCCGGCAACGAGTTGGCCAATCATGGGGATGGCACTGAATGACCAACGTTTATAGACGGCGTCAAACAAGGCTGCTGCCGGATTGCTTTCCGTAGACGACACCTTGCTAAATTCGAGGCATGCGAATATACCACCTGGTTTAAGAACGCGGTATGCTTCACGCAGGGCCGCCGGAATGTCCGTGAAGTTTCGAATCCCAAAGGCAACCGTGTATAGATCGATGGAGGACGTGGCCACCGTAGGTGTGCCATCGGGTCTGTGGAAGTTGGTGGCATCGGCCTCTAGAAATGTGAGTGCTGCCTGCTCAGTTGGAGAGAGTTGATTCTGCGCTCGGTCTAGCCCAACCGCCAGCATGGCTGGGTTGATGTCGGAAATCGTTACATGTGTGTTTGCATTGCGGTTGACCGCACGTGCTTCTTTGAGCAGCCGAAAAGCGATGTCGCCAGTGCCGCCAGCCACGTCTAATATTCTCTGAGGAGCCGCATTTGGCGCTGCCGAAAACCCGGGGCTGAGGGATGCAACAAATTGATCCCTGCCCAAATACTTGTCAGAGAAACTCGACGAGCCGAAAATAACATGGTAGAAAGATCACTTACTTCCAGACGCGGTGCCACCCAAATGACATGAGATCGTTCATACGATCATACGATTCGGCAACGCTTGTGAAAACTTCTGCAACCTTCTGAGTCTTTTCTGATTCAGTGACTGTCTTGAACCCAAAATGTGTCGTTTTCTCCCCGGTTGGTGGAAGCGAACTATGGGTGTGCCCGCGAGATTTTGTTGTCGAAATGGGCTTCGTTAGAGGGGACGGGGAAATGAACTGCATCGGGCCCGGCACCAGGGTAGGCAGCTTTCCTTGCCGACACAGTCGGGCGCTTCTGGAAGAAAGTTGTAACATTTTTCCCAGTTTGTTATTGAGTTCTGGTCGGGTTTCTTGAACTGTATTTTCTGGTGACAGCGTTGTGATCCTTCTGAACTTTTTGTGGCGGTGCACATATGTGGCTGCTAATTTGAATATTTACTTACTTGCCTCTTAGGCCGAAGTGGCTGGAAGTACCTACCCCCAACAAGGTTACTACGATGGCGGTGCAGATGACAAAACAGGAGAAAAACCGTGAGCCACTGATAATTTGCAAAGCGATCACATTTTGTGACAATAATACCTACTCCTGGCTTCACTGTTTTCTTCTCTATTCTATTTATATAATATATATAATATGCAATATGATACAATATATATAATATATAATATGATATTACAATATATATATATATATATATATATTGGGGAGGGGAGGGGGCGTGTGTGTCACAAGTGTCTTGTTGTTTGTTTGCTCTAAACTACGGCCCTTCTGTGAGGGCACGAGGAGGTAAGTATAGGTTAGAGGTTACCAGGGGACGGGCAGTCGAAAGCAGACACTGAATGGTGGACTGTGTATTTCGGGACGGGTTAATGATAAGCTAAAGTTTTGTGTCATGTCTCCGCGTGAATCTCGACCAGCGCATTCGGTCCGTCCCGTCAGCAAACTGCCTTTTTGGACCGCCATCACTGGCGTATCTTGCCGCCCACAGCTGCGTCACTTGCCACTCTCGGCACGGAGTGTGGCTGCACCCCCCTCGTACTCGGTCGTGTCGTATTCTCCTGGATATCGACCTATATGCTCCTTCAGTTGTTGCATCTGAGCGCGGAGGTTAGGGGTTAGTTCCGCGTACACGTCTTCAAACAGAGAACGGATCGGGGGCTTTTTCTCGTGCTCGGCGTCGTTCAGGGCGCGAAGAAGATCTCTCCGTATGATCTCACGAGTCTCTTTTTCCTTTTGTTCGTCCCAGGAACCCCTTGCCTCTAGCCACTTTCTCAGCCGCGAGATGGGGTTGTCCCGCCGCTTCCAGTCCTCCACTTCCACCTTTGCCCGGTAAGCAAACGAATCATCAGACGTGCTGTGGTGGCCGACACGATACGTCATGCACTCCAAAAGTACTGGCCTGCCTCCGTCCTGGAGGGCCATCTCCCGTGCCTTTTTCATGGCCATTCGGACGGCCCACATATCGTTTCCGTCAACACGGATCGTGTCGATACCGTAGCCCAAGCCACGACTGGCAATGCCGTCCCCACGATACTGCTCGAGGGCTGGTGTTGAAATTGAGTACCCATTGTTGCGACACACAAATACGACAGGACACGAGCGCGTGGCAGAAATATTGAGCGCGGCGTGGAAGTCACCTTCGCTTGCTGCACCTTCGCCAAAGTAAACAACGGCGATGCGGGCTGGCGCTTCTGGATTTTGCATCCGCTTCATTTTCAAGGCATAAGCAGCACCGGCAGCATGTGGTATCTGTGTTGCCAGAGGAGAGGAGATCGTATGCTGGGAAAAAAATCAGCAAGTGTATGGGAGTTTAAACACGGGAGCGACTGTAGTAACGGCGTAAAGCATAAGGGGAACTTACAATATTCAGCCGACTGCTTCCGTAGTGGACAGGCATGTTCCTTCCCTTCCCAGGGTCCAGACGGTTGGCGAACAACTGACTCATAAACTCTTCCATAGTAAATCCACGCTGCTGAAACACTCCTTGTTCCCGGTATTGGCAAAATATGACATCGTCGGGGGACAAAGCGGAAGCCGAACCCACGCAGACTGCCTCTTCTCCAGATGAGACCATGTAGAAGCTGATGCGGCCCTGTCGCTGCGCATCAAACATCAAAATGTCCATTATGGAGACAGTCAACATGTCGCAGTAGAGCTTTATAACCTCGTTGTCGCTCAAGTCTGGCTTGAACGATGGATCCACAACGACACCGTTCTGGTCAACAGCGCGATATGTTGGCATAGCTGAATATTCCGCCGGCAACTCGAATTTTAGCGAGCTCGTGAACATGCTCTTAACAGCACCGGGAAATGAGACGCAATCAGAGTCGGGTCTCTGAGAAATACTCCTAGCATGTTGCTGAAACAGAGGAATGGCGATATCCCGCGGGCCAGGGTTTCGAGAAAGTAGGGACGAGCTCGATATTCGCCAGTTCTTGGGTCGCAAAGCACCACTGTGAACTTGTAAAGCGCGCCTCATCTTCAAAAATTGATGGTCCGAAGTTATTTGCGTTGACGAAATTGAACAACTATACAACGTTGTTGGGAAGAGCGAAGGAGAAAGGGGGAGAGGTAATACGAGGTAGTTCAGTTCATATCTACGGATAAGTTCACGAGGCTTAAGCCGACGTAAGCCGCGCCTTGTGGAGTTGGTCTATTTGGCCCGTCTCAAATAACAACGGCTCAACCGCGGAACGGACCACATAGGCGCAGGTAAAGAAATGCACTCCACCAACTGGAAACAGACATCCCCAGAGAACAACATGCTCAGTATCCAGCCCCAATTTCAATGGAAAGAAGCCGGCGTGAACTATGTATCTTACCCATACCCCACCCAATCGGACGACAAAAGCTTATAAGACCCTTCGCTGCAGCGCGACAGCGCTACTAGAATTTCGACATACCAATCGACTGATCTAAGAATCAGTAATGGCGGAATCTTTCATCAATATATATCAATGATATATCAATGATATCTCGCTCACTACGTCTCTCTGGAGGTCAGAGTCAATGATGACTCAGGGATGCCACCTTTACTTGCATACGCCATATTGCACTCTTATAGTTACATATGTCAGTGGGCTCTGAACCAGTAGTATTAATATAGGCCACCAGAGCATTAATCATTGCCGTCTTGCCTCGCGCACATCCCACCTACCAGCCCACATCCCAACAATCAGCTCTCTCAACTTTTTTCACAGATCTCCTACCACCGCGACTCTCCCAGGTATTTACTTCTTAAAAAAGCCTCTCCAACCTGCTCGGCTAGTTCACAAAACAAACGGAAGTCGACAGCCAACTGCCTTTATTAATGTACCTACCTGTACGAACACCACGGACCGCCAGTTATCTGCCAGTGCACCCTCGGTAAAGACCTTCATTGCGTACATCTGCTTGATCCGATCATCGCCACTCTATGGCGTAATCCATGGCAGAACAAACGTTATTAGACAAGCCGCGATCCAGACCGGTTCTCGACGACGACCCTGCTGGCGGTTCGTCAACTCAATCTACCACCACGAGAAGCCTACTTGATTCCGGGAATCTTCACTCGGGGCGACCGTTATCACCGACCTATACCACAGAGACTTCTTCTGCGACGAATATAGCAACAAGTTCAACGCCTGTGTGTGCCAGTGGGAAAGAGACGGACTCTTTTTCGCCGACGACCGCAACCGCCTTTTCCCGTCGGTAGGTTTTCAGCAGCTATCCTTTGTTTTCAGATTCTGTTCCTGCTCCTCTTGCTTCCCGCTTCCCCTTATACTGCCGTGGTAGTGCCTGGGGAGTTTGAAAATTCCTGGCCTTGAGTAGGCATTTGCTTTGCTTCGGTCATAAAGGAAAGCATAAACGAAGCACGAATATGGGAATCGCGGCCTTTCTCTACTCCCTCTCAAAGAAGCGGATTGCATGCTACATGTACTCTGCCTTTTTCACTTCCCCTTACTTTATCTGTCAAACATAAAAATGTCTCTGGACTTCGCTCACACTGTTCAGGTTCACCCGTTCATCTACACGCCAGAACCATCATTTCTCTACTATTCAAACACCTAACACCGGTGCACCACCCGTCGATATCACGGAGCATCATTCAGTAGCAACTTGCCATTCTCACACATCCCGAGCGTCCGGTCAGAAGAGAAAAGCATCGGAGGATACGATACTTCCTTTTGAGGGGGACCGTCTGACACAGCCATCATCCGCTGCTCGCCGCACTAAGCGGCCGAAGGCAACCGAACCAGAATCTCCGGTGTCTCCATCGGCATTTCTACTTCCACCTGCTGCCTCTACTCGGAGCCGCACAGGCAAATTCACTGCCGAGATGTCTAGTCGAGGGTATGGAATCCCTGTGAACTACATATGCCTTTAGATTGCAAGCTAATGTCAAGCTAGAGCAACTCCCAAAGGCTTAGAAGAGAACGCTTCGAAGTCGGAAACTAGGGGACATTCTGATGAAGGTATGCTGCGGAGTACCTTCGGTTCAATTGCTGGTGCCGGGATTCGTCTAACATGAGCTTTGTTTGAAGCAGAACCGACTACTGATGTTCTGTCCACGTCAAGACAGCCAGCCGCCCGAAGCTTGTATGATCAGGAGGATACCGTTATGACAGGTACAGGCGAGGGTGATGAGAGGCAGGCTCCATCATCTCCTCTTCAGGCTGAGGAGGAAAGCGAAGTGGAAAGCGACGATGACGAGGACGACCTACACCGTTACGCTGAAGATGGTATCTCGAACCCATTTGGTGGCAGTTTCGGCTCACCGCCCTATGCTGGTGGACTTCCCGCCACTCTTTCCATGCTGGGTGGCATGCTGGGAATGTCCGGTATGGCAGGCCGTCTGAGGAGTATTTTGACGAATCTGCGCCAGAAGGACGACCCCTCGGTGCAGCTTATTGCTCTACAGGAATTCTCCGAAATCCTTCTCGTCTCTAACGAGGACAACTTGTCTGGCAGCTTCTCATCTGATCCTTACGTCAGAGAACTCGTCACTTTGATGCAGCCGAACGAGATCACAGGGGAAGAGAACCCGGAGGTGATGTTGCTTGCTTGCCGGTGCCTTGCGAATCTTATGGAGGCTTTACCTGCGAGCACTGCAGCAGTGGTCTACGGGGGTGCCGTGCCTGTTCTTTGCCAAAAGCTGCTCGAGATATCATTCATTGACCTTGCTGAACAAGCTCTCAGCACGCTGGAAAAAATATCTGTGGAGTATCCTTCCAGCATCGTCCGCGAGGGTGGACTCACCGCATGCCTCTCTTATCTGGAGTTTTTCGCCACAAGCACACAGCGAACTGCTGTTACAACCGCTGCAAACTGTTGTCGCAACATCCCAGAGGATTCGTTTCATGTTGTTCGCGATGTTATGCCTATTTTGCTCAACGTCCTTGACAGCAACGACCAACGTGTTGTTGAACAAGCAGCATTGTGTGTTTCGCGGATCGTCGAGAGCTTCAAAAACTACCCCTCCAAGTTGGAGCAGCTTGTTGGTGTTGACCTGCTAAAAGCAGTTCTTCGCCTTCTTCTCCCCGGCTCTTCAAATCATCTCATTGGACAGAACCTGCACACCCAGTTCCTACGTGTCTTGGCTATCTCTGCCAACGATAGCCCGCGCTTGGCTGCAGAGCTTTTCAAGATGAACGTTGTCGAAACCCTATATCAGATCCTGACAGGCGTCTCTCCTCCAATTGATACTGGAGGCACAGCATCGAAATTGGACAGCGTTCTTATTATGCAAGCCCTGATTCACCGACCGAGGGAACAAATAATCGAGACTCTCAACGTCATTTGCAATTTGCTACCAGAGGAACCAGATGCCGACGAAAACCAATCAACTATCAGCGACATGACGGTTTCCCAAACACACAGCGGAACTGCGGACAGCACATCCGCTTCTCCAGGCCTTGCAGATCACACAGTTGTGAACGAGAAACGTGTGGAATTTTTGGATGGATGCAAGAAGGAAGTCAGACGATTTGCCCTCATTCTCTTTCCAGCATTGACGGACGCCTATTCAAGCACAGTGAACCTGGATGTCCGACTGCGGGTTTTGACCGCCCAGGTGAAAATGCTTTCGAACCTGGATGGAGACATTATTGTCGAATTGTTGAATGTCGTTCCATATGCGTCTTTTTTGGCCTCTGTCTTATCCCAGCAAGATCATCCGTCCTTGGTCAAGCTTTCTCTGCAGGCGGCGGAGTTACTGTTGAGTCGTTTCGATCATGTGTACCGATACCAGCTCCATCGCGAGGGTGTGATTGCTGAAATCGAAAGAATCGCCTCTATTCTGGATGAGGGCGCAGACTTGGAAGCAAAGACAGAGCTAGTGCAGGGAGGTGGTCATGTTATGAAAAGTGGTACGAGTACAAGGCCATCCAAAAGATCAGTTGCCCACCGCCGCTTGTCACCGGGAGCTGCTTCTAGTGGGGAGTTTGAGGCAGACAGCTCTGCCTTTGATGTTGACGACAACGACGAGTTCGATGAAGTTGGGGAAAAGCTCAGCCACGATGAAAACGATGTCATGGAACCCGAAGCGGACGATGCATTGGTGACGGATGACGACGAAGAGGAAGAGGATGGGTCTCACCACTCCTCCGAAGACGACAGAATCAACGACACCTCTTCTCAGCATCGCCAAACGGTTGTCACCGGGTCGCCCGTGAGTTCAAGCGGCTCCTCCATGTCCAACGCCCCCCGAGTGAGCCAGACTTTAAAGCCTACTCCTTCATGGACTCAAATTGCGCGACTGGCCAGAGACCTACTCAACAAGCACGAGTCACAAGAAAATGACAAGTTGATCCGGGAAAAGGCAGCACAAACCTTGTCCTGCCTGCGTGCCTTAACGGGAAAAATTGCGGTGCTTTATCTCAAACGAACAACTACTAGTCCTCCACTTACGGATGGCAACGGCTATTTCCACAGTTTAGCTGGTTTTTTTGATTCAAATGTTCTTGAGAGCGTCACAAGCGCCGAACTGCTCGCTTCTGGAGTTGTCAATGTTCTCGAACAAGTTTTAAGCAACACAGACGAAAGCGTCAGCAACGCCGCGCGAGCAGCCTTTATCGAAGCATTTATGAACCACGACACGGCGACATTTTCAAAGCAAAGGGCCACGCCATTCAGTGTTCTTGTGAACAGGCTGCAGGACCTTCTTAGTCGTTCCGAGCACTTTGAAGTCGTCACTGTCCACCACAACGCTTTTGATGGAAACCGCAGCAGTGCTGCATCGATGCTGGCGAAGCAAATACGTCTTCGATTGGTTGCAGACGACGAGTCTGATATTCCGCGAGCATTCCGGAGTATCATGGTTTCGATTCATGCCATCGCAACGTTCAAGACGCTCGAAGAATACCTCCGGCCCCGTATCAATTTTTCTGAACGAACCAGAGTTACGAGGCGCGATGGTTTGTCCAGAGCACTCGCAGCCCTTGCGGGTTCGCCTACCAGCGCTTTAGGTGCGAGCACAGGGGGACATACCACAGAAGCGGATCCGGCAGCCTATTCACCGCCCCCTGTCACTGGATCCAATCGGAGTTTCTCAAAGCAGCAAAACCAAGAGTCACATCTGCCTCCAAGACTAAGCCTTCGGTCAGCCGACCGATACAGCAAGCGCAAGACAACAACGCCACAGAAAGAACCTGTTGTGGCAGGCATTCCCTCGGCATCGGGTGATATCAGCAGTAGTACACGATCAACTTCTCGGCGCTCTCCTCGACGACAGCCACCGGCACTTGACAACAGTCAAGCATTGCGATCGTCAGACGGCGAGGCTCAGCTTGTCAATGGCTTGGCCGAGAAAGAATCATATGAAAGCGAACCCAAGTCCCCAGGCGACAGTGGCATTGATGCTGTTATCCGCAGCCTCGACAGAAGCGCAGGCAAAAACACAACGCCAGATCCATCCGCAGTCAACTTAGAGTTTCTCAGTGGAGGCAAAGTTACCGCACGTCAGGCAGATGGCACCCGAGTATCCACGCCATCGAAGGGTCCATCCGGAGTTCCCCGAAATGGCCGCGCCAGCACTTTGACGGCAGCCCTGGAAACTGCACCCACAAACACGTCAACTCGTTCTCGTCCAGTGTCCTATGCGGCAGCGGTCCAGGCGGCCCCGCAGGATTGGCACATGGAATTTACATTGGATCAAAAAGTTGTGCCAATGGACAGTACAGTTTACAGGGCGATTGTTTGCTCTGTGAGTGGACGCGAGGAGCACCTGGAACGCTCCATTTGGTCAACAGTCCACACCGTGCATTACCGCCGTGTCCCGGGTTTGTCTCCGCCTGAAACTTCCGGATTTGCAACCAGTGAGCTGGGAATGTCTGATGCCAGTTCAGCTCCTGGTCTCATAGACGAAAACCCGACAACGCTATCAATCCTTCGCCTTCTCAAGCATCTTCATCACTTAAACGCCAACGTGGATGACATTCTGACGGCCGAAAACGAACTGTTGAAACCACACTCCGAGTCTAAGTCACAATTTGTCAACACAAAACTGACCGCAAAATTAAATCGTCAACTGGAAGAACCGTTGATTGTGGCAAGCAACTGCCTTCCTAATTGGAGCGAGGATTTGGCGAGACTGTACCCTTTCTTGTTCCCATTCGAGACGCGACATCTTTTCTTACAGTCAACTTCATTTGGCTACGCGCGTTCCATGGCACGTTGGCAGAACGCCCAAGTTTATGACGAGTCTCGACGCGACCGCCGCGATGACCGCCCATTCCTTGGCCGGCTTCAGCGGCAGAAAGTTCGCATCTCTCGCTCGAAAATCCTAGAATCGGCAGTGAAGGTCATGGAGCTCTATGGAGCATCACAAAGCATCCTTGAGGTTGAATACTTTGAAGAAGTTGGCACAGGGCTGGGACCAACGCTTGAGTTTTACTCGACGGTGTCTCGAGAGTTTTCAAAGAAAAAGCTCAAATTGTGGCGTGAGAATGATTCGAATGACTCGGAGTTTGTTTCAAGCCCGAATGGTCTATTTCCACGGCCGCTGAGCGAGACAGATGCGTCTGGTACGAATGGGGAGCGGATCACGACTCTTTTTCAAGCGCTTGGTAAATTTGTGGCCCGGAGCATGCTCGACTCACGAATCATCGACCTCAACTTCAGCCCTATATTCTTCCGTATCGGCAACGAAGCATACGGCATACGGCCATCTCTCGGCGCTGTGAAGGCCATTGACCCCCATCTAGCTCGGTCTCTTTTGCTCATCAAGAAGTTCGCAGTTGCCAAAAAGGAGATTGAAGGACGATCCCATCTCACTGCTGCCGAAAAGGCGATAGCTACTCGGGACATCACAGTTAATGGCACTCATATAGAGGATCTCTCGTTAGATTTCACCTTGCCTGGCTACCCGGAGAACGAGCTTGTTCCTGGCGGGTCGCACATCAGCGTCACTATTGACAATGTCGACACATACATTGACAAGGTGGTGGCGATGACACTGGGGAGCGGCGTCCGCCGGCAGGTTGATGCGTTTCGGAACGGATTCTCTCAGGTGTTTCCCTATTCGGCTCTCAGTGCCTTTACACCGGACGAGCTGGTGTCGCTTTTTGGCCGCGCAGAGGAAGACTGGTCAATCGAAAGTAAGTTTGAGCGTCTGCTTATGTTTCATTTGCATTCAATCCTCCGAGCAACTACATTTAAAATTGGACTAACACCTGTTTCTTTATGATCGTAGCCCTTTTGGATTCCATCAAGGCTGATCATGGTTTCAACATGGACAGCCCAAGTGTAAGAAACCTTCTTCAGGTGATGAGCGAGATGTCGACAAATGAGCGTCGGGACTTCCTCCAGTTCACTACGGGCAGCCCGAAGCTACCGATTGGTGGTAAGTTTATTACTAGGCCACCCCTAAGCCTGTTGTTGCGTGAGAAGACTGTTGACGAGTGTTTGCTTTGGCTAGGATTCCGCAACTTGTCGCCCATGTTTACAGTAGTCTGTAAGCCAAGTGAGGCTCCCTATTCATCGGACGATTATCTGCCCAGCGTCATGACCTGTGCCAACTACCTCAAGCTGCCGAACTACACCGGCCTTGATGTTTTGAGAAAAAAACTGTTCATAGCAATCAGGGAGGGTCAGGGTGCATTTCACTTATCGTGAATGAGGGCATCTTGGATTCTCCGAAATGGAAATTTTGAACAAACGGGTCCCTTTTTGTTTGCCCCGCTATCGATTATGTAATTATCATAACATGTAAAGCAAGTCGCGTAATAAGGCGTTGCGCATCAGAGCATGGAAGTTCATTAGACGAATACGACCAAATCATGACGTCTGAATCACGGTTACAGAGCAGGGTGTTGAGGCAAAACACGGCCTCTGAAAACCCTTTATTGACATTGCCGGCGACTCCCATTTACCGTGCTGGTCAGACCATGCGACAAATTCGGTTCCCAGGTCGAAGAAAAGTGATCAAGAAATACGGCAAAGGGAGAACGGAAAAGACGCCAGGACAGCGAACCCTGACGCAGATCGGATACATTCTCGATGCACAACACAACGAGTTACAGAGTGTTGAATCTGTGTCCGATATAGATGAAGGCGGCATTCACTTTCCTTTGGGGATGAAGATCAACGCCAACGCCGGCGTTGATGGCATCAGAGCAATACCCAGCGAAAAGCAACCGAAACATACCCCAGAGAAGCCACGGAGCAGCACGAAGTACGACCCAGCACAATCTGCATCGACTACACCTACAATGGGGAGAACCGAGATCCCTTCATCTCAACCAAGTCCATTTACCCCCATGGTGCTTCCCAATCGCACCCAGAATTTCCCATACGGCCCTCAGTCGCCACCTCTTGGCGACAAAGAAGTAGACTTATTATCGATGCGTGCAGTGGATGTGACTCGGGTGGTTCGACATCCAAAAGACTGCCCAGGCGATGTTGTCAAGATACAAAATGCAAATCCAGCCCTGGAGCCTCATTTCGGTTATGTCGGTCTGAAATCACCCTCACAAGCCAAGGCGGACTGCAGCATTGCGGGACTCTCTCGATATAAAAAACTCATCTCTTCTGGGAAGGTGCTCCGAGATAGCAACCTGGAAGAACTGGGACGTGATGCAGCTTTGAATAAAGCTTGCTTATCACCAGGTGATGGGGTCAAGGGATCGTTTGCCCATAGCCCCTTTACAACGCGTACGTTTCAACGGGGTGCAAGCCCCCTGGGGTCAACCACGGAAATTCCAGACACGGACGACGAAGAAGATGCCAAAACAGACCTATGCTCCGTGTTGCGAGATCCGGAAGCCGTCCTGAAGCATGATGCAGGTGCTGCTGGAAATGATGGCCCGACGTTCGACAGTTCGATGTCTTCTGATCTTTCGCCTCCGTCGGGGCTGGAGCCCCGCATGCCAACTGCCTGGCAACAAGTACAGCGGCTTAACACTGCGGGAGGCATACGAGCTCGTCACACTGGGCACGAGGCAGACATTGAAAGAAACAAGAACCTTTCTGTGCTTTTTCCAGAATTCATGGGACAGTTGGCTGAAAAACAGCAAAGCGTCCAGGGCCAAGGCTTGGAAATACAGAGTCAAAAATTGGAAAGCCAACGAGTGCCCTTGGACGTCATACGCCTGTTTGAGCCTCACACAGATCGGTCCGACATTATCATCTGCACCGACCCGATGCAGGTGCAGGGCATGATCGGCGGGGCTCGAGAATACGATTTCCGCGGCTTCAAAATCCCCCCGACAGTTTGTCGGTTTTGGATGTATGTTACGGAGCCGGTTTGTGAGGTCCAATATATGGCTGTGATTGATTCAGGGACTCGACGACCCAGAAAAATTGACGCTGGCATAGGGGGTGTGCCTTCCAGCGTGGACAACATGGCGGTCCAGTTTGCCTACCGTGTGTTGCAGGTCTACCAGCTGAACAACCCTGTGTCTCTTGGTACAATGAAAAAAAATGGGTGGTTGGATGACCCGCCGACACGGTATACTTACATACCTCCTGCCGTTGTCGGGTCCCTTTTGAGCAATCTCCGATGCGTTATTGTCGACCATGCACGAGTTGGAGGAGCGCATATACTTGACGCCGCCTCTCACGGTGTCGAGTCGCAGCATTCAAATGGCGTAGCTGAGGCTCAGACCTACCCGAGGTGGAAATTACCGGTGTCCAAGAGTGACGGCCAGAAGTTAGCTGCGAGAGATACCAGCATGACGTCTTCAATCGCATCCACAACCATGAAGATTGCCCAGCGTGAGGCACGTGCGACGCGTTTATCTAAAGCAACTACTGCCAGTGCATCAACAGCACGAGCGCCGGCTATTCTGTCGCAAGACACACAGAGAATTTCGATAATGGCATGGCCAAGAGAGCCTGTTCGCCTTGCTGCATCGTCCAAGGGCGTCAGCACTTTCAACCGCAAAGGCACGCAGGAAGTACCGGCAGGTGTACGGGCGAACGGTGCCGTCCAGGCACAATCGCGATGGAAGCCACGGCACGAGTCCCAACCCCAGCAGCTAGTGCCATCAGCAGCAGCAGTTTCCCAGCTGGATTTGCCCGAGAGCTTATATGAAGAGATGAGGAAAGCGCCTCCGGTTGTGGTATTGGATTCAGAGGACTCAGAAGATGAGTGAGTTCGTGGTTTTTAGTATTGCATCCCTAAATATATAACTATATATAAGGTGAGGTGTTTTGTTTGTCCATTCTTACTTGTTAGGGCCGTGTGCTGTCGTAACCCACCTGCACCAGGGCAGGGGAGGTGACATTTTTTTGGCCCCCCATCACATCGACATCACACCCAGGAAGGAAAGCCGTGTCTGGAATTAGAGGGCCTGAGACTTGCAAGCCCACCATATGGATGGTTTATACCGTTGCCATGCATGAGCTTGAGAAAACTAAAACGCTTGGGATCAAGCCGCTCCAAGGGCAGCAGGAGACACAGCCCTGTTTTTTTTCTTCTTGAAAAGCTGCTTCAACATATTTCCACTTCCTGCAGAGCTTTTTGTGTCCCTGGTAAGTGGCACTCCGTCACTGTCGGATGGTAGGCTGGATGAAGATAAGACTGCAGATGTTTTGCTTCCCGACGCTCGGCCACTCACTCCCCGCTGACCCCCATCGCGACGGCTCTTATGTCCACGGCGGGCGTGGTGATAACCGTTGCTTGAGCTCACCGACGTATTAGCAGCATCGTCCCGGTGCCGATCCGGATAGCTATGGCTTCGCCCGCCAGAACTTTCTTGTTTTTCGTCCCTGTAGAGGCTTGCTGACCGTATATTGCTGCTCTTCCGGTCTGGCACGACCCGTGAACCAGAGCCAAGTTTGCTCTTAGCATCCAAAATACTGCTGTCACTTGGGTGGTTCTCTGTGTGGCGGTGATGGTGGTGGCGTCTGTGGCGGGATGACTTGACTGCCCCTGTACCTGTAGCACTGTCACCAGATTTGCCTCTGGGACCTGTCCGGACACTGCGCGAGGTCTGGTCATCGTCAGCCCCAAACCCGATGCGCGAGCGCATGGCCTCGGGGCTGATAAGCTCCACATCAGCATCGGCATCGACAGCGGCCCAGGGGTTTTCCATCTGATAATCGCTTTCGTGACCGTCAAACCCCGGTGAAATGCCGCGGCGCCAAGTGTCAATGGTGCTCAGCTCCTCTTCCAGCACCAGTGCTTCTTCATAGTCTCCTGGAGGTTGGCATGGCTGGTAAGATAACAGCGGTGCAGGTGGGGGTCCAGTCGCCCCGAGCACTTGTGCCTGCCTGTCGCTACCGGAAGAAGGCTGAGTCTCTTTAATTCGTTTGATGATCCTCCAACCACCGAATAAGACAATGGTGACACCGACAGCGATTCCACTACCGATGAGAAACTGCGGACTCGCCAACAAAGCAAAGACGGCCGGACTGCCACCCTTGACAATACCCAGGAAAACTGGGCTCATTTTAGAGAGCAGGTTGGACAGCTCAGCCAGAGTTAGAGCCACGGCAGCCGCGGCTTCTGGGTTGCCCTGAAGGTGAGCGATGATGGATGCGGCCGAATGATGTATGCAATGGGCTTCATCAAGAAGACCCTCAACGCGGCTGACAAGAGACTGCACTTGTTCCTGCTTGAGCTGATCGCTTTCTTCCCGTAAAGAAACGTCATCGATGGCACAGGTGTCTAAGTCACGCCGCGAAATCAGGTCTGGTGGAATAGTGCCGTACGCCAGGTTCATGTCGAGCGGCTCGGCCGTCGATGCCAGGGGGGTTTCCCGGGCATCACCTTGCGCGCCGTGGTCATGACTGTTGCGGTAAGACAGTGGTACCTCGGATGGGCGCGTGGCAGAAATCTCCGAGTGGGTGCGTAGGTTGCTCGCGGTTAGGGGGGAAATTTGCGTTGCGTGGCGCCGGACGCGGACGGCGGACGGCTCTAGGTCACGACTCGAACTAGTGTGTGTATCGAGGTCGTCGATGCTTCTGCTGCGGGGGAGGTGGGCTCGGGGACGGCGGTTTCGGTGGTCTTCCAAAAGAAGCGATGGCATGTCGTAGCCAAGGCCGTGGCGGTGGCTGTGATGAATATCATAGTATGCGTTGTCGTTGGCGTCACCCCCCTCGACGATAGGGCCACTGAAGGTATGGGCACGGCGAAAGGAAGCGCCGCCGGTGCGCTCGTACCGCAAGGCTTCCTTTTTTTCTCTGTAGGCCGACCGGGCCTCTCTGAAGATGCCGATCAGGTGCTTGCCCTAGCAGGAGCGGTAAATCAGCAAATGTTGTGAGGACAGGGTTGGCGGTAAAGTAGCGTGACTCTTGGACGACAAAATGGAGAAGTAGGACGGAGGGGAGGGGGGGTTGGAAGCCTTACAGTGCTCACAATCTTGCCAGAGTTGTTGATGACGGTGATGGTCTGCTCAAACGGCATTTTGACGGCGGTCGCGGAGCAGGCGTGCTGTCGGGCCCGCCGGCGCACAGGGGGTGGATGCGTGTTTTTGGAACCTGTACGGAAGCAAGCGTATTATCTGTCCTTGGTCCTGGTCACATATGTATTATGCTACTGCTGCTCTCGCCGAGAACGAGATGCCACGACGGCGATGTGAAATGGCGGTCGAGACGAAAATAGTGTGGGGCGAGATGCAGGGGGGGGAGGGATGAGGCCGCCAACCAGCATCGGCTGCGTGTCGTTGAGGCAGCACACCGTATCGTGTTACGGCACCTATACGGTTTACTGTTTGCCCTGCGCATTTCTGCCCGTACCTGACCGGCCGTGATAGCCACGTCGCCGAGGCGAGGACCGCTGACGTGGCGTAGGATGTTGGCAGAATCAATGTGTTGTAGTCACCCCGTATATATGACGAATAGACTGGGCACCAGTAGAAACCCCCCCCCCCCTCCCCCGCGTAGGGCATGTGCCCGACCGCCTACGAATACACGCCTTGGCGCTGGCAAGACCAACAGTTCAGCCAGGACAGCGCCATCTTCCGCCGACATACCTCATCATAAAAGGGTCAAGAAGAAAGAGCCAATGACGACGGTCGAGCTGCTCCGTACTTCGTAGAGCGCTCGTACCCCGCCGCTCTGGTCTGTGCGGGCCCGGCCCGGCCGGCCGTTCGAATGGCATGGGCATGTTTTGTTCCTGAACACAAGTCACGAGCAGTAACACTAGCCTCGACACACACTGCGGCTTAGCGTTCGGAGCATAACGATGCGGCCGCAAGTAAACAGGGCGAGATCCGTATCGGACGGACGCGTATCTGACAGCAGATCAGGCAGGGCCTCGCAGCCGCCGACCCTGCGCGAGTCCCTGCACGAGTCCCCTGCACGAGGAAGCCCTGCACAAGTGGGACCCTTTGCGCAGCGGCTGAGCAAGCTGCCGTTTTTCTTATGCGCCTGTCGCATGCCGCGACCCGGCGGTGGTGTCTACGGGCTGCGGGCGAATTGCCGTGAGGCTTTTACTTCGTATGCGTATGCTGTCCCGCTTTGGCCTCTAGGAGACGTCCACACGCCATACTCCGTGCGAAAGAGGCCCGCCGGTAACATGCCCGGCGGTCGCCCCGGGCCAAGCTCCCTCCCTCCCAGGCAAATCCACTAGCGTCGCTCATCAGGACAGGCCGACACGAGTGTTCGCGTGCGCTTTGTTTGCTTTTTCCTTTTTTTCTCCTTTTCCTAGTCTCTCCTCTCTTCAGCTCATCACCCTTGCGGCTCGGCGAGTCCGTGCACTGCACGGCCTAGTCTATGATCAACAGAATGGTCGTTCCAACCAACCCCAATGCATGTACGGGGCAAGATACAAGTTCGGTGTGTTGGAGGCTGATGAGACCCTTGTAATCCAATGCCGATTCTGGGCGGGAGCATGCCGAGGGCCGTTGGGACGCGGTGACCGGGGTGGGGGCTAGGAGGCCTCTTGTTTAGCCGGGGGAGAGAGCACACACGGGGCGGGGAAGGACGCAATGGGGTGTACTTCGTAGGGCGTCTTACTCGTATTCCTTGTACTTATATCGTACGGTGTAATGCTGGTAGCTTACGGAGTAGAGCGCTGTCTTCTTGCAGGGCTTGCTTCTCGACGGGTTGATCCGTTGCTTTCTTTTTCTCTACGTCACCGCTAGCAAACGAAACTGGAGGGTCCAAAGCGAAAACGGAAAACTCTATCCTCGCGCTAATGCGTGTAAACCCAGGGGGCCTCAGCTTGTCTGTGCCCCCCCCCCTCCCTCTTCGGCGGAGTAACTGCCGGTATGTCTACTCTGTACGGGTGTGTGTGTAAGATACTCATTTGAGTGGCATGGTCGCTCCTCTTTGGGTACGGGAATATTCCTTCTTTCCATTTCTTCTCCCTCTACTCCTTACACGCCGTTCCCCTTTCCTTCCTTCGCTTTCCTACTCCGTATGCCACCTACCTAACACGGCGGGGGACCCTTCTGGATTTTGACTGGTGCTCGGCATGAGCGCCAATGGCTCCAGTTTTCTTTCCCCTGGTCTTTTCTCTTTCGCGCCCGTTGTCATGGCTGGCCCCCCCCTGTCTCCTTCCCTTGTCTCACATCCGGCCTTGTGAGGAGGGCCAGGGGTAAGATTCCGCACACGCACATCGTGGTTATCTCACAATGCGGCACCAGACCGAGAGAGAAAAAAAGTATTACACTTAAGCAGGATGATGTGCTCTTGGTTACGCACCTCGCAGCCTGGTCGTGATGCCTGCATACACTAGGTCTTCCACGCCGATCACCAACTGGCATCTGGCTATTTTCCTCAATGACTGCTCTAGCCTGCGGGTGCTGGTATCAGTAGTCTTGTATCTTGCGACGTCGGCTGCCCTCCACGGAATGGCCGAGCCTCCCTGGACTAGGACAAGTAAAGTCGTTTTTCTCTGGGGCCATCTCCAAAATATCTCGCCCCCCTTTCCCCATTCTTCAAGAACGTTGCTGCTAGCTAAGTCGTTGTGGAGGGGGGCTCCCGTTGTCACCCACGTCCTGTACTACTTACTCCGTACTCGTATGCGCAGTCTGTGTAGTAACAATGCTCCAACGCCTCCCTCGAGATGCCCTCTTTTGAGATACCCTCGGGATCGAGATGCTTCCCATGCCCTCCCTCCACTGCTTCAATGGGCCCTTGGGGTGGGAAAAAGAAACGAGAATAAACAAAGCAAAAAAAAAAAAAAAAACTCTTGAAAGGGCGGAGAAAAGAAAGAGAAAAAAAAAGGGATGCAATGCAGACTGAACCAGTCGCTTCGTACGTAAGATACCTCTGCCGCACTACTCACCGAAAAGCGACAAAAAACAACCCATGCACAGTAAGGGGCATTTCCTCTTCGAGCCATACGTGATGATCGTGTCTTAGCCGTGCTTTGCTGGCACCCTCGCGCCTTCCTGCCCGGCGTCCCAGCCTCCTACCCGTTGACGCTCTGTTCTCGTTTTTTCTATTTACTATTTTATAATTTTATATCTATTTTTTTTAAGCTGGGCGGGCGCGGGGGGGGGGGGGGGGGGGGGGGGGGGGGGCGGGGGGGGGGGGGCGGGGCGGGGGGGCGGGCGGGGCGGGGGGGGGGGGGCGGGGGCGGGGGGGCGGGGGGGGGGGGGGGGGGCGCGGGGGGGGGGGGCCC
>JADHKF010000052.1:27448-40383 GCA_019925685.1 Ceratocystiopsis sp. VPRI43766 | reverse complement strand
CGGCGGCCCCCCCCCCGACCCGGTTCCGCGCGGTTCGCCGTTTTTCTATTTACTATTTTTAAATTTTTTATCTATTTTTTTTAAGCTCCCCCCCCCCCCCCCCCCCCCCTCCCTGGTACGAATACGCAAAGTGTACACAAACCCTGCCGCCTAACATCCAGCATACCTCCACTTCGCTCGTGCTAGAGCAACTGGGAATCTATTCTGTATATCTCACACATACCGGAGTACTTGCATGTTGCGATATTTTCCTCTGCAATTTGTTATAGGAGCTGAGTTGATTCAGGAGAAACCCTCAGCTCGGCCATCGCGCTCATCCCCCCCCTTCTCCCCCTCGTCTGATCCCCCGATTTCCCCGTTTCCCACTCCCTCCCAAAGCAGCTTAAAACCCCTACAAGGTCCCCTTTCGCGGACCTGCCGACCCGTCCATCCCCTCGCATTATCCAGGGCGGAAAGTCCGTATTAAAACACCGATGCCTGCCTTGTGTCCGTCCTCGGCCACCATACAGTTGCTGTTTTCTCCCACGCATTGGAGCCTCAACTATCTCAAGCATTTATACCGGCTACGCACCAGCAACCTACCGTCCCACTACAGCGTGTACACCCACTGGCCAGGGCAGCTTTATGGCCAGGCCCCAATCCGCAGCTCCTAAGGGACCGCTTCGTGGCCGTAAAACTCGGAGACAGCTATACAACCTCCGTGGCCATTGCCGTATCCAGACATGTCCGATGACAATACACCCCACGGCGGACAGCAGAAGAGGCCGTTGAATCCGGCCATGAGCCCGGAAGACGCACCTAACCCAGCAGCCGGAGACTGGGCGCATCACCCACAGCAGAACAAGAAGCAACATAGCCATGACAGCCGACAGAACCAGTCAAGTCCGCAGTTTCACCAGGCGCATAACAACCACTCCGCTACCGGCAGTACATTCTACCCTATGCCGCAAACGTCCCTGTCAGAAGGTGCCATTTTTTCTTACGCTGGTCGACCGCTATCGTCCCTCACCAACCTGTCGTCTCTAGTCGACCTGTCAGTAACGCTTCCTTTACCACCGCTTCACAATCATGGCAGAGACGGCATTTCGCCCACGGCCCCAGCAGGCCCGAGCCAGTGGCAGACTTCGGGAGAGCCCCGGACCATCCTGGCAAGACTGTCTTCGGGTCTCGTTAGAGGGATTCTCCTCCCGGGGGCGACCTACCACTGGCAACCGAATTTTTCTACGCCCCAGAGGCGGTACATGACACTTCTAGATCAACCCATCACGGATGCTGATTATGGCGGCGACATTCTTGACCCGGATACCGGACATGTTGCCGGTCACATATCCCATGCTTCGCAGTACTCGCGCGTCCAAATGGTGTACATCATATCCTCGGCCGATCTCCTTGCCAGTTTGAATAGCCGGTTTGAAGAAGAGGCACAGGAGACAACAGCAGCACGACCCGACGGCGACAAGCTGGAGATAGCTATATATCCATTGGAATACGCAGCAGTGGAAAACGACAAAAAGGCAAGCCCTGCCGTGGCCCAGTCGGTTGCATCACCCTTCCTTTCCGTTGGTAGGTCGTCCTCCGTAGGCACCGCTGACGTGCAGTTTGGGGCTGCTTCCATGCTAATTCCGAAAGAAACGCGACCAGAAAGTATAGCAGGCAGTGTCGCAGACAGCATGTCAAGCAGCATTGCAGGCAGCTTTGCGGGTAGTATTTCAGACAGCATCTTAAACAACATACCGGACAATGTTCTGGAAAACACAGCAGAAAGCACCGTGATCCTCACCCCGACGAATGCAGATGCCAGTGCGGCACACAACATGGCAGGCGATACAGCAGATGTGACACTGCCTCAGGGGCTGACCCTTCAAGATCACGACGACAAAAGACACGACTTCTCGCCCTCGACACCAGGTGTCCCCCCTACTATGTTGCCAAGAGGGCCACCATCATGTCCGTCTACACCGAGCGTCAACCACAGGCATGGGCACAGACACCGACATCGATTTGGGCACGATGGCAACCAGCACAGGCCGCTCCCCATGCAGTTTATCCATTACAAAGGCATCAACAACATGGCTGAGAGAGACGGCAGCAGCCGCTCTAGCGGACGAGGAGTGGACAGCGAAAGTGGGTTGCGTCCGCAAGGGCTAGACAGTGGTTGGGGTGGGGGTGAAGGCACAGATGCCAGCGTGGGCAGGGTGGGGGGCGAGACAGACAACGATCTGTCGGTTGATGCCCTGCTACCCGACAAGAAATGCCCATTCCGGACATGCGAATACCACATCAAGGGCTTTGTCCGTAAGCACGACCTTGTCCGGCACATAATCACACATTACGACGGGCGGCTATACTGTGGATTCTGCCCCGACGGCATTGCCAAGTCCTTTGGCCGACCATTTCTTCGCGTGGAGCCCCTGAAGCGACACTTGGCCGCTGTACACGGTGCGTCCAAGGTACGCAGAGTGCAGACAACCACTGAGACCTACTTGAAAGACCGCATCAAAGAATATGGTTGGGTCAGTGTGGGCCAGTGTAGCATCTGTACGCGGGCCTTCAGCACGGCGCCAGAGCTTTACAACCATATCGAGGGCTGCGTTTTACAGCAGCTGCTTAAGCGCGCCAAAGAGCCGGACCAGCAACCGCATCACGAGCAAGGGACTCCCGGGCACTCCTTGGACACCGGGAATGACCGGAGTCTGGACAGCGGCCAGTAGGCTGACGTGAGTCATGAAGGCAGTGCAAACGGAGGACAGCAGCACCTTGCTTTGTTCTATAATGAGCTATGAATATGCAGGAAGGCTTGGAGACGACGTAAGGCCATTTCAGCAAACCGCTAAAGTAGATACAATGTTACACCAGCAGTGCAGGAACAATCCCAAAGAAGGTCTGAAGCTCGGTTTGTGTGTGTAAATTCAACTCTCACGCGGACCTTTCTAGCCTAGCCTCCCCACGTGAGGTCCAAGAAGGGTCACAATACATACAAGCAACAACCAAAAGTAGTAGACACAGAGTCGCATGAGCAAGAGCACGAAAGATGACATATACCAGAGTAGCGGGGTAGCAAAGGCGAGCCAGCATGGAAATGAAGAAGGAAACAGGCAGAGAAAAAGCAAGCAACCGCGGCAATCAACCCACCATCCATATTCGGACGGCTCGGCCCCCACCTTCTAACAAGCGCAGCCATCGCGGTCGCTCTCAATGTGGATGTTGATCGGGTCCTGAAAGTCACCGCTAAATTCCTCCGACTCCTCCTGCTGAAGCGCATTCTTGGCGATGACTAGGCTGGTGTCAGTGTAGTTCCTGCCGTCGCTTGGAAACAGAGGGAAGCAAGCCTACCCTCAAATGCTTGCTCGACATTGATGGCCTCCTTGGCGCTCGTCTCAAAGTAAGGAATGCCATGAGCCTGGCAAAAAGTTGTGGCACGCTTGGTAGAAATCTACAGGTGGTCACACAGATCAGCTTGAGCCTGTCCCTAGGCTGCAGAGCACCGCATATTCCGGGGGCTCAAAAAGACCAGCATACATACCACTCGCTTGCTTTCTTCCACGTCAATCTTGTTGCCAAGAACAACCTGATAGCCCCAAGGTTAGCAACCACAACGCAACCAGAGTTTCTCGTATGCAAGGGAAACCCACAAATGGAAAGTTGTCCGGGTCCCGTGGCGATGCCTGCACTAAAAACTCGTCCCGCCAGCCCTCGATTGCCTCGAAGCTTTTGGCGTTGTTCACATCGAACACCAGAACACAGCAATCGGCTCCGCGGTAGAAGGCCACGCCTAATGACTGAAAGCGCTCCTGTCCAGCCGTATCCCAGAGCTGCCGTCAAAAGTTTGCGTCAGTGACCGCTATTCCGTTCACCTGGAGATAAGACAAGAACCACAAACCTGCATCGTCACTTGCCGGTCATCAACCGGCACTTCTCTCGTCAGGAAATCAGCGCCAATGGTGGCCTTGTAGCTGGCACTGAATTTTTTGTTTACCTAAACCACACGCCGTCAGTCTTTCTCTCTCCCTGGGGGAGAGCGGCAAAGGAATAGACGATTCAGCCTGTGCCCAAGCGCTGCGCACTCACGTATTGATTCATCAAGCTAGTCTTGCCCACTCCGCTTTCGCCGAGGATAATAATCTATAATCGGAAGGAGGAGACGACGCTGATGTTAGCCAGAGGAAGCCGAGAAACATAAACTATCTCACCGCCAAGACCCGCATCAGACGGACGACAACATAACAACGCGTACCTTGAGAAGCACCTTCTTTCTGGACGCCATGGTTGCGACAAAAAAGCCAAATAGAAATGACAAAGGGGAGACAAGGGGGCGATGGACTATTCCGGATGTGCGGTCTGCGGCGAAAGGATTGTGGCTCGTCAAGGATAGATGTTGAAAGACCCTGCTTCGGCAGGCTGCTTGCCTTTCTTGTTGATTCGCTTCTTACAAAACAAGATGTCGACGTCAAAATCGGGTGGGTGGTGATTATAAAGGCCGTGGGTATGTTTGGTCGTGTCCGAGCGCCGGCTGCTTGGGGGAGAGGCGAGGCCTTTTGTTTTGCGTTAGATAGATAGTCCGTACAAAGGCGCCAAGGTCCCACCCTCCCAGGATGACGCTCAGTGATGTAGCTCTGGCCAATAGAAAACTGAAAGACAGGAGTACCCCACTTTAAGACTCTTATCTTCGACCACGGAGTACGCAGTAGATTCATAATTTTGTGGAGAGTTCATCATGCATCTAACCATGCTTTTCGAACGACGACAAGGAGTTCCAATCCTTCAACTTAAAAACCCACGAACAGCAGCACTCGATGGAGCTAACTGATGACCTTGTGGACCGTGTGCATGGACTTGGTGACTTAGAGCTTGCGGTGCTTCTGTCACTTGTAGGCGAGGAGCATTGCGTTATTGGCACGCCCGAGGACAGCGTTGACAACCTCGCAAACGAGCTGCGTTTGGTGGGTGAACATTGACTTTCTATGCGGAAACACAAACGTTTATACTGCACAACCAGCCTTAAATTCACGATGGGAATAAATCTTTATCTAACCTGTTGGTGGTGTGCAGATTACTAGAAACATCTTCGGGCTGCAGTGTGTCTCAGTGGACTGCCATGAGCTTATGACCCTCGAGGAATTTACTGCATCGTTGTTGATTCCAGGAAAGGCACCACAGGCAACCGTCGGCGGCAAGCGGACTGAGAATAATATCAAAAGAAACAGAACTGAAAGCCATAGCAGCGGCAGTGGCAGCCGGACTAGCGGCGAAGCCCCGAATGCTGGCGAGACTCAGCAGTGCTTGGCCCCTGCCCCATCTCCATTCTTGCACACAGCAGCTGTGCACACCCTGCGTTTATCCTGTGGAGATACTCGGACCCCAGCAACAGCAGCGGCAGAAAACCCAGTTCCAGAGACAGCAGCGCCAGCAGTTGCAACGTCTGCATCATCACCCAATGCTGTACTGTCCCTGGCAAACGTGGTCATTGTTAAGCATCTTAATATAGCACCTGAGGCAGTGCAGATCCAAGTTCTTGAACTGCTGCGCACGAAGCGTGTTTCCACGTTCGCGGTACCAAGACCGTTCCTATGCATAGGCATTGTTGCTGCCACGCGTGGGTTTGGCTGGAATGCTGAACAGCTCCGCAGCGGCCAAGATGGAAGAGAACCGCACATGGCAGCTTGCCTCAATGATTTTTTTGGAATGGGACACTGGCACGACCCGGATGACGGCTTCCCCAACGTCGAAGAAAAAGCGGAGGCAGAGGCAGAGGCAGCCGATGCGAATAGCGAGAAGGGAAACCGCGAACCATGTGCAACAAAGGTTTTTCAGGCACGATTACGAGAAGCATCGCCTCCTCTGCTTTCGTTGGCTGATATACACCGCTTGTCTGCTCTAAGCAAATCGGTTCGTGTTGATATCGAGGTGCTGCGCTACTTGATGAATGTTGTCGCCTTTCTCCGCATGCACAGGGCTGTTGCAACAGTTGGGCCCAGTGCAAGTGGTCTCAGTAGCATCTCTCCTGCTGCAACGAAGCATCTTAAAAAACTGGCACAGTGCCTGGCAACGCTGCATCGCCTTGACTACATTACACCGGCATTGGTGGCCCTTGCTGCTCGAAAGACATACTTGCACCGCATCCGGGTGACTTGCGGGCACAAAAACAGCAGTTCCTCACATCGAATGGGCACATCCGTTCCAAACGAGCGCAGTATGCAATGGGGCAGTGAGAGCGTGGCAATAGAGGCACTAGTGGAAGGAGTGTCCCCGGAAGATGTCATCGACGATGTGCTGGGCCTGGTAGTATCGCCGGTGTAGGCTATCAAACAAGCGAGAAGACTATATGCCAATCGGTACCATGCTTGTTTCATTTGACAACATCGTGCTATAGCATCATCATTACTTACAGTCTTTTCGCGGTGACAAAAATAACAAATAAACGAACAAAAGACGGAAACAGTATCAACATTCCAACGCCGTTGGGTTAACCGATATCTCATACACGGAAAACGTCAAATCCCCGGCAACATCGTGTATGTGTCTCCTCCCTGGTGCGCTTATCCTCGGCCCTTTTCCTAACCGGGGATCTTCCAAATCCCACGAACCTTTGCGTTGTACGCCCCCTGATTGTGCCTTAATGTATTTCTGTAACCTTACAAGTCCAACCGGAACCCTTAGACAACAGAGGAAGACTAAAAAGAGTAAACGTTAGAAAAATGACGGCTGGACAATGCCATAGGGACTTTGAACACACCTTGCTCCGAGACACCAGCCAAGCTCGTTGTCGTTGATTTTCTTGGCAATTCGAACTTCCCGTTCAATGGGGATTTCATAGCCAGTGTGTGCCAGGGCCAGCATGAAATTGAGGTCCATGCAGTGCTCTGGGCGGTCATGCAGTTCCTCCATTGCGCTTGGGATTGACCTGAAGACATCCCAGCTGTCGTTGCCGGTACACACGGTATTCGCCAGCTCGCGCATCTCGCCCAGTGTGAACGACTCAGGCATGCCTAGGGGCTGCGTGCGGTCGAAGAAGTAAGACAAAAAATAGATGGCTTCTCTTGCAAAAGTTTTGCCAATGGAAGGCTGATGAACGCCATTGAATGAGCACGGAGACATCTTGCAATCGGCATCCTTGCGCAATATGCGCTCAGCTAGACTGCGGCACAGTGCGGGTGCCGCTTTCGTAGGGCCAGTCATGTTAAACTCGGCGACTTCACCTAACGGGTGACCTGCGCCCAGCTTAACTTTGACCGTCTTATCCATGCCGACCGTGTAGCAAGGGTTGGTAATCGGTGTTTTTGCCCACGCACTGGTCGGTACATTCTTGTTGGCCTCCACGAGGTCATCGATGAGAGCTTTATAGATTGCATCACGAGCACTCATCAAACCGTAGCCAAGATGTGAATGTTGGTAGAGGGTAAAGTGCCGGCCACCAAAATCGAGATCATATTTGTGGTCGCCCTCGGCCATCGTCGCAGGTATGCCACCCTCTGTCAAACCCTTGTAGTTCGGTTCGAAAACAATCTGCGTCGAACCACCTCCAAGGTCAAAGACAGCAGCGGTTTCCTCATGCTCAGGCATGCCAATGTTGCCGAGAAGATAGTTGGTAGTAATCCAAGCATAGACACCCTCGTCGGAACCATCCATAATAGAAACGCCTCCCTCCTCCGGAGCAACGACTGGGAATGGATAATCGTGTTCCAGATGGTTGCGAACAGCATCGAGGATGCGCTGGCTCTTCTCGGGACCCAGCAGTCGTAAACCGGCGGTGGCCTTGACGGCGATAGGTGTGCAGGCCTTTAGCTTGTCGGGAACTTCCTGCATAGCCGTCTCCAGAAGCGAATCGAGACTATGGGCTGCGGCCTCGGGGTCGTCAGGGTAGGCACTTAGGCCGCTGCTCTGTCCATCGATCTTTTTTGTCTGCTTGAAAACTTCATTCTCCAGCTGGGGAGTGGGACCGCAGTTGTTGAACTTGTACACGTGAATACGAGATCCAGTGCTGCCGGCATCAATCATTAGGACGTATTGCACAATGGGCTTGTCGCGTGAGCTGGAACGGGTGCAGCGGTCAGTCCCGTATGAGGCATCAGTCGGGACCTGACCATCACTAGGCGATCCTGAAGCTTGGCATTAGAAGCGGCAACGATATGCATAATGCAAGAATAAACAGAAGAGTAGCAAGCCATACCTCCACGGTACAGGTCGACGCCCTGCGGCGAAAAGTAATAGAATAGGAAGAAGACTGTTGATAGCACAGCGATGGCCTTGAGCCACCTAGTCTGCTTGGCCTGTGCCATCCACGCGGTAGTACGCTCTAAGGCAGACATCCGACGGGGATGCGCGCCGTACCGATCGGGCTTTTCGTATGGGTCGTGGACTCGCTTATTTGTCGGCAGTGATAGAGACGTTCGGCGCATGTCATGAAAACGCAAAAGCAGGAGCGAAATAGGCTGGAAGAGGCCCAAGGAATAGAATCAACGAGCAAAAGAAGCAAAGAAGGAGCAAGAAAGAAAGAGAAGGATGAAGGAGGGAGAGCAGATGGAAAGAAGTGGTTCCATAAGAAAGCAAAAAGAAAAAAGAAGTCAGAGATCAAAGAAAGGAGAAGTTACTGTGGAGAATTTAGACAAGGCCAGGTGTATCTCACAGCGCGGGCGAATTGAGCAAGGTGAACTAGCCAATCATTACGCGTAAATGCCACTTATATCCTTGGAGGGGTGGGCTGCTTATGTGATCGAGCAGCACCACAACTGGGGTAGAAAGACATAATGGTAGGTTAACTTTCCACTCACAAAACCAGACTGCATTTGCATTTCTCTCTTGCCGAGACCAATGGCTTTTGTTAGCGTATAGTAAGATACATTCAGAGATAGCAATGTATTTCAGCAACAGCCTAAAGCGCAAGAAAAAATAAAATAAAATAAACAAACCGAAAAGGTGTATGGGTTTTAACAGTCATCATGTATAACTAAAATAACGCTATATACATATCAACATCAATTTCTAAATAAAGTGTTTTGTCCATATTCCCACGAAAGAAAAGACCCTAACAAAACACCAGAACAAACGCCCTTTCCCATTGTTTCCGTCTCAAATGCATAACGCCGCATGCGAACTATCTGATTTCCAAATTTCGTTTCTCTGGAGGCATATGTGCAAGTCTTCTGGCGACTTCGAGTTGCAAAGTACTAACCGAGCTTTGCTAGTAAGTAGCCCAAAAAAATGCTGCCGTACCGTAGTCATAAACCAAGCAGAGGAGAAACGTCGGCCTCCCGGTTGCTTCCTATCCGATTCTTCACGGTAGCCACAGCTTTGGTAGCACAGCAAGCAAGCCAATGGACCTTGAATAACAGGCGATCATAAAGCAAGCACCAAAGCAACAGGCCTGCATGCCAGCGGCCTGACACAAACCGCAGATGCGTATACCTATGACCGGCTGCTGCTGTGGCTACTGCCTGTGCTGCTGGAGATGCTGACGGTCCTACGTGCAATGGTAGCCAAGCGGTAGATTCCGAAGGTGACGAGGGCGAGAAACAAAAATAGCAAAATGACAATCAGGGCAATGGCGTCGTTTTCCTTCATGGCGGGCAACTGGTACGAAACGAGGAGCGAGTTGAGTGAGAATGCTGGTAGAGAAAGCGAGGACTTTAGAGGCAGGTCCAGGAATGCAGATGGGTTTCGGATGGTTGGCAGGACAAAGTTCTAGTTGTCGTTAGTTCGCCTTTCTTGTCTTTGTTTCTGGAATGAGGCATAGATTTCACGTACTGGGCCTGAAGTCGTCTTTCTTTCCTATTTCTCGGGTGTCGCCTGTGATTGTGCAAGACAAAGTAATGTAGGTTGATTCCAAAAAAAAAAAACAGAATTGGGATGATAGGATAAGCCTTCCGGTGTAGCTTGAAAAATAAAATATAAACAGAACTGGGAGTTAGACACGCACGAAGACAAAAAGAAACATTCCGGCTGGCGGCTATTGTCCTTCAAATACACTGCAATGGTTGCCCTGCCACCTTGGAAAGTCAATAAAGCGCAAGGCTGGGGAGAAGTGGGGTTCGCAACAACGAAACTGCGCTAGCATGGGTGCCCCAACCACCCGACAACGGTGTGTTTAGCCAATCGTCCATTCTGAAATCCCGGCTCGTTGAAATTCTAGCCCGACGTATTTATTGCCCTCGGAAGGAGCGGCCATGTAAAAACATAGCTATACGGAGGTTATTGCTTATTATGCAACCACTAAGGGTCTATTGGACCCAAAACCAAGGCAAATATAACATTTTCAGTAATAGGCGATGCGAAATGATATTATCGATAACAGCAAGCAAGCGAAAACGAGCAACCGGTCTGGAGGAACATGGGAGATGTAAAGAGAAGCAACGGCAGCTAACCAAAAGATCCTGATTTCAACTTTGAAAAATGACTTATGGCCATTAAGATGCCGACTTGAAGCTGATGTGCGACTCATAGAATTGTAGGATCTAAATAAAGCGGGAAGAGTGCGTATAACCGCATAGTGTCAGTCTCGTTCTGGACCCAGCATGGTTTCTCAGACGGCGATAGCGTACCTTTTGAGGGCACCGCAAGTATGCTTGCTGTGCTGAATGCTGAGACTTGCCTCCAGACTTCCATGTCAAACAAACACGCAGTCCTTCTTGTTCGTCTCTGAACATCTCCACATCAACCACCTCATCCTCCCAGCTGCCGGCTGGCGGCTTGAATGTTTTGGGCGCCTCTGAGGGAGACTCGCGATCTGCCATGTGTTCAATAGTCTTTCGTGAGCGCTTAGTAGGTGTGGTCGTAGCCGCGGTGCTCGATGGGCGGCCGCGCTTCTTTCCCTTGGCGGGTTTCTCGAGCAGTTTTTCGCGGCCACCTATGGTAAAAACATAGTCACCAAGAATCTCAGAGGCATTTTCGCTGTGATGAAGGGAAGGGCAAGACGCAAGGTGCAAATTAGCTTGGTCCAAATCCACAGATTCAGAACCTTAACATACGCTAGATTTTCCTCTGGTTCCCAAGTGTAGTCCTCAGGGTCATCGTAACCTTTCCACTTGACATGGAACAATGGCACACCGTGTTTCTGAGAACGTAGTGACGTGTCAGCTAATTCTTTCAGAGAGAAAACAGAAAGCCCCTTGAAGCTATACGCTCCCTTCTGTTGAGATCGAGTTCCTACTTACGTCCACTACGTGCTCAATGATTTTTTCCACCTCAAACCTGCGGAAACAAGTCAGAGAGCGTTAGTGCCCCAAAGAACGTGAAAAGCGCCCACAGACGACCACGTACTCCTCTTCTCCCCCCTCATCATCGTCCGAAACATCTGTCTCGTCGCCGTCGGTGTCCTTCCATGCATTCGCGCCGTTCATGTACGCCGCAGTTTTCGCACGTTCAGAATAATGCCGGCTTTCTGGTTTAGAGGTTGTCTTATTCGCAACATCATCGTCTGCGCTGGCAGAACCGCTGCTCGCATGCGATCGGCTCTTCTTGACTGTACCCTTGGGAGGGGGCGTGGTCACGTCGCCGACTCTGACACCCGACATTTCGTTACCGCTTCGAACTAGACACATAGTTAGATTTGAAACTGTAAGCCCATAAAAAGGGGATATAAGATGGTGTGAATTCGCAGCGGTCGGTTGCAAATATCCCTTCTCCCAGAAGGCGGCGGCCAAGTGTTATCGTCGCGAAAGGCCTACTAGGGAACATGCCACCTACCAGGTGCCATATCCACGAGACTGTCTTAGGGGGGGGGGGGGGATCAGGCGCCGGGGGGGCCCAGAAAGCCGGAGCTTGGAGTAGGTGCGTAAAAGTGTCGTCTGTTTTTCGCGCCGTTGTGGTGCCTGGCTGCATTGTTAAGGCGATGTTCGTGTCGTGACGCGGACTGGTGTTGAAATAAAGTGGATCACAGATGCCTCAGGCATTTCTGTCAGTTCACATCTATTGTCTCCAACCCCAACGTTGCGCCAATATGTTGCCTATGCCTTGATCCCATCTGCGGATTTTGACCGAATATCTTATGGTGCAACAAGAAGGGATTATCAGTCAAAGGGTATCATACCACGAGTGAGCTGGACTTGATGCTGCGAGGGAATTAAAGGCAGACGACAGACAACTGACACCGTTTCTATCTGAATAACACTACGCGAAGTTGGGTAGCTGGGCATACACTTGGATCGTTGGAGACGGCCCAGGCATCGCACCGACAGCTGTATCAGAGGTAGCTCTTAGCTACTCCGTACATCGCCATTAAGTGCCGTCCCATGAAACTGATCGACAGGCAGACAGACAAGATAAGTGGATTATGATGCCCCCAACAAGACAACATGCCTAGTTTGGAGGGACGGATGCAACTCTTGTAGCTACTCTTGTCTGTAGGCGATTGGTTACCGGGATTAATATGTTTTTATATGACTTTAGGAAGAAGGCGAATCCAAATATATGGACTGAGTAAGATGCTTACGGTGTCTTCATGAAGAAGCACGGGAATACTTGTAAGCAAAGTAAGTTATCCTCGTACGAGCTGTGAATGATCTGGGTGGGGGTTATATTACTTGTTTCTTACGCAGTAGGAGCAAGGATACTGAGAAGGGGGATCCAAAATCGATTCCCCTTTTTTCACCACCAACCGCGTGCACTAGCGGCGCTACCCCGTAGTTTCAACACACCTAATAATAAAACAATCAAAATCGCTGTTCTTTCGGGCTTCTACGAGTACGGAGTACCCTGTATTACTCTCGTACTCAACAAGATAGGCGGGAGTCCTGTAAGATAGATTTCAAAGTACGAGTGCCTTGAAATTTATACAAGTTGCTGAATACCTGGAGAATGGTGGTTACGCATGTTCGTGCTGCACTTACATCTTGTATCAGCCTCCTCACTAGCCAGCCGCAAAGGAGGGGGGGGGGGGGGCAAGAGCCCGCCGGCGTGTTGCGGGGCCCGCGGGGGGGGGCGGGGGGGGGGGGGCGCCGGGG
>JADHKF010000052.1:0-27438 GCA_019925685.1 Ceratocystiopsis sp. VPRI43766 | reverse complement strand
CCCACCCAATTCCCCTTTCCCGTCATTTTCGGGGGGGGCCCCCCACCCCCCCCCCGGTTTCCCCCCCCCCCCCCCGCCGACAACCTCAACAGGACACCCCCTGGGGGTGGATTGGAGGTATAGTCGCCACGACCCCCCTTTTGTTACGGAGTAATAGGTAATAAAGTGAGCGCCGAAGATACACAGACACAGATACGCCTACACACCGGCAAAGAGAGCCGCCCCTGGATGAGCACCACACTCCTCTTCCTTGCAACGACGTTACGGCGACGTAGCTAAAGCGCACGTCGCGGACAAAATAACAACAAAGAGTTCGTTCGGCTTTCAACTGGCGTGGTGCAGCCACTCTCTCTCCGCGCCCATTGTCTTCTTTGGTCTTGCCTTCTTTATTTTTCTTGTTGTCTGTCAGTCTGACCTCCCATCCTCGTTCCCCCTTCCTGCTTTCAATCGTCTTGTTTTCGTGAGACGTCACGTTCACTGTGCGCAATCTATTGCCTTGCTGCTCTTTATTCGACCATTTGTCCCAACCTCCGCCGCACCGGCCACGCAATACACATAGCCCCCGGAACTTATCACGGTTTTCTCGCATTCGCCTGACCTTCAGATAGCGCCGCCACACCCCCTGCCTGGTGGTGACGGCGGCAGTGGCGGGTGGGCGAAGTGACCGGGACCATGTCCGAAGCGTCGCAACCAGTCCACGCCGAGGATAACACACATAAGGCAACCAAAGACAAGAACTGTCCCTTTTGTGGTCAGGCTTTCACATCTTCTTCCCTGGGGCGCCATCTGGACCTGTATATCAAGGAGCGCAATCCCAAGAAGCCCGATGGCATCCACGATGTTGACGAGATTCGGAAATTAAGAGGGGGGGTGACACGACGACAAGGTCTTGCTAGACGACGGCACGCCTCTATGCCCGCAGGTACCGCGTCTTTTGCCTTGCACAAACGAAACAAGGCCTCGGAATTAGGCCCTTCCTCAGTGGCGGTGATTCCTACTGCCAAGGACAGCAGAAATGGTACAAACAATGGTACTGCACAATTAACGTCGGACTTTTTATCGGCTTTTCCCATGGAGCGCTCGCGTTGGGAGACTACCGGCGTGATGAACGAGGTCATCGACAAGTCGCCAAACCGGAGAGGTAGGACTGCCTGGGGCAATAGTAATGGCATCGCCAATGCAGGCCCTGATCCGGGAGTAAATGCTGCCGCGGTTACAAATACCAGAGAAGGTGACCGCGAGGACGCAGAAGCAGCCGCGGAAGTCGATATGGACGTGTGCAGCAAACTAGAGGAATTAAACCCTCACAGCCGGGCCGCGCGGTCTAGTCAAGCGCCAGTTAGGCAGGCTGTGAAAGCGTCGTTGGACACCGAGAAGAGCCTTGAAGAGTCCATGCACACCGCCAGAGCCACAGAACTGGCATTACGAGAATTAGTCCAGTGCCTGCGCGCTGCGGAGTAAGTGTTTATTTACACACACTATTTCCAGTGCCCTCATCTGGACCACGTCGCAGGACTGACTCTCCTTTCCAAGCTATGCCACCGAAATAGGGTCGCGACCCTTTGACTTTGACCCCTTGACCATGAATTTTCCAGCGCTTACCATACGGTGCCTCAGGGCCCAGCCCACCCTCTTTGCATCTACGCAGCTTCCCGCGCCTTCATCTTGGTCTACTGTGCCACCTGGAACAAGCCAGTTTGAAGCCCTCAAGGCGTATTTCAAAGAGACGTTCCGCACATGGAAGATCAAATGTGCAGCCACCACAACCGCTCAGCTTGAAGAGTTTCCTTCTCCGCCACTGCCGCCTGCCAACATTTTCGTTGGCCATGATCAAACACTCCTCTGTGCAATGAAGAGAGCTGACGCTCTCGAGGAAGAAATTAACAGGCACTTGGGAATGGCATTTGCCGACTGGGAACAATTATCATTTGAACGACGCACCGAGCTTTGGGTCATGGAGCTGGCGCGCGGCCTTGCTACTAAGCAGACTGAAGTCGAGCATCTGCGAAACAACGAGGCCAGCTTGAAGCAGGAAGTCGCCACTTTGAGGATACAAATCGCACAATTTAACCAATTACAGCAGCCGCGAAAGTTCAGGCTTATGCCGTCAGCACATCTGCCCGTGGACGAACGTGTCCTACTCACCATGCAAGAAAACGCCGTTTCACGGAACTCACATATGATCGGACTGAACCTTAGTGACCGGCATGCAGATCTTAGTACCATTGTCTCATCCTCCATCAGTCGTCGGAAGAAGGTTCTGATGCAGCAACTCAGATCGTCACATACGCCTGCGGGCGCAGGTACAGGCGCATTCGCAGGCTCATCCACCCTCACAGCGGTTGCGGACTTCGACATGGCTACCTCTCCCTGCGATTCTACATCCTCACTCGCCGGGAAAGGCAAAACCATATCTATGATAGGCTCACTGCGCGAAAAAAAAGACCTTCAGCGTGGAACACGAGCATCTATTTCTACGGCAGTCGTGCAAACAGAAATGGTTCCGGCACTGATATCAAAACAATACGCCCACGAGATAGGCGGTCAGGGCAAAGATGGCAGACGCAGCAGCAATGAAGATTTTGCTGCTAGCGAACACGACGGCAAGACAAACAGAAAATCAGACACAGATCCGCCTGGGCAGCCTGGTCAGGCTGCCAGAGGCGTAAATACCCAGAATGTCAAAAAATTTGCGACTGGTGGAGGAAGCAGGGGCGAAGTTGGTGACGTTGCCAACGATTTCACGGACGACGAACAGATGGGTGACAAGGATGCCGATGCCGAGACGGACGGTGATGCGTTCTCCCACATGCACACCCCGATTCCCCGAAGCAATGTTTCTCTTGTGAGTGCTACGGCACAAGTTTCTCAGCAGTCCAAAACCCTGCATCGGTCACCGCTGTTACAGCAGCTTCCCCAACAGGTGGTATCGAGCTGCCTCCGAGCAAGCCAGAATCTGCCGGACGCTCTGGCATCAACTGCCGAAGGGAATCACCCAGACAGCCTGCTTTCAGCCAGAGATCAAATTCCTAGCATAGATGCTGTTGGAATTGAGGGTTTCTCTCTGGAAAATCTGGATATGCCAACTCTGGACGGCGACGCCATGTACACAGAGTAGGAGAGGCGAACAGCCGACGCCAGACGAGCACCAAGCGCCAGCCAATTCATGAAACCTGGTCTCCTCGCTCTCTATTTTTTATTTATTTATTTTACAGTTTGTTTCGTTTTTAGGTTGTCGTCTTAATACCCCCTGCTGAATCATCGGCTACTGTCTTGTATAACCATAGCCGTGCATAATCTGTCGTTGGCGATTCGAAGTGGGGTTTTACTCTTCCCCCCATTGAACCTAGATCGCTGGGCATGATCCACTTTTTCACATTCATGCCGGCTTTGTCTATTCTCAATCGGCCTGACTCAACCCCGCCAACACCAAAAAAAAAAAAAAAAAAACCTTCAGCGTCTGGCTCTCACAAACACTACACCCACTCCTTGCCATTGCTTTCATCAAATATTGAATAAAATGACAAACCCAGAAACCCCGGCCCAGGCATTGCCAGCTGCCGAGCTGCACCTCGACGAGGTGACTGGAGAACGTGTAAGGCAACCCTCCTTCTGTTTACACCCTCTGGCCCCTCTCCCCTGCTAATGACTTCGTTTCTGATTCTTGTAGGTCTCCAAAACGGAGCTCAAGCGGCGTCAGAAGCAGCGCCAGCGCGATGAAAAAAAGCAGCAGAAGGCTTCTGAAACTGCTGCCACCCCGGCGTCGAAAAAGTCGGCCGGGCCCGTCCCCATCGTGGAGAAGGACATTGACCCCCGCGAGTACTACAAGAACCGCTGCCGACAGGTCGAGGGCCTGCTCAAATCCAACGACCCCAACCCCTATCCGCACAAATTCAAGGTTGATTATGATACTGCCAACTTTGTCAACGACTTCGGCCATCTCAAGTCCGGCGAGGTCGACAAGACGCGCGAGTTGCGCGTGGCTGGCCGCATTTTCACGGTTCGCCGTTCTGGTGTCAAGCTAATCTTCTACGACATTCGCACCGGTGCCGACACCAACAGTATCGGAACCCGCCTGCAAGTCATGTGCCAGTCGCAGAACGTGCCGGAAGGCGCTGTGGCCTTCGACAAGCAGCACGCCAATCTTGCCCGTGGCGACGTTGTTGGGATTGTTGGGTTCCCCGGCCGTACCGCGCCCAAAAGCCGACTGGAGAAAGGCGAGGAGGGCGAGCTTTCCATTATGGCTACAGAGGTTGTTCTGCTGTCGCCGTCCCTCCACATGCTACCTACCGAGTACTACGGCTTCAAGGATCATGAGCAGCGCTTTCGCTCGCGGTACCTCGACCTGTTGTTTAACGACTCCTCACGCCAGATTCTCTGGATGCGCAGCCGCATGATCAAGTACATTCGCGATTTTTTTAATGACCGCAACTTCGTCGAGGTCGAGACGCCCACGCTTGCCGCCATCGCTGGCGGCGCCACCGCTCTCCCTTTTGTCACGCACCACAACTCGCTAAACCGTGACCTGTTCTTACGTGTTGCCCCAGAGCTGTATCTCAAGATGCTAATTGTGGGCGGCTTCAACCGCGTCTTTGAACTGGGAAAGAACTTCCGCAACGAGGGCATCGATCTCACACACAGCCCCGAGTTCACCAGCATCGAGTTCTACGCGGCATACTTTGATGTGTATGATGTCATGACTGTTACCGAGGAGCTTGTGTCTGGCTTAGTGAAGCACCTGACAGGTTCCTACAAAACCACCTTCACGACGCAGCACGGCGAAGTTTATGATGTGAACTGGGAGGCTCCTTGGAGACGCATTGACATGATCCCCGAACTTGAGCGCATGTGCGTTAATTTTGTTTTTCTGTTAAATACTGTTTGCGGTTCAGCAGCTGACACGCCTTACGGGCCAACAGCACCGGAAAGACTTTCCCACCTGGCGACCAGCTTCACACGGATGAGACCAACCAGTTCCTGAGGGACCTTTTGAAGGAGAAGAAACTGGATTGCACACCGGTGAGTTTATATTGTTGTTGTTGACTTGCACACGGCCATGACATGAGACTGACATGTACCGCAACCAGCCTCTGACCAATGCGCGGATGCTCGATACACTCTGCGGCGAGTATCTCGAGTCGCAGTGCATTTCACGTATGTCCCCCGTTTTCGGCTTATTTTACGCATTGTAACGTCACTGACAATGTCCTATGCAGCTTCCTTCATCCTCAACCACCCTCAGATGGTATGCCCCATCACACCCCACTTTATACGATTCTGGATCAACAGTACCCTAACTGTGTATTTTTGCAGATGTCGCCGCTGGCAAAATACCACAGAGACCGCAAGGGCCTGTGCGAGCGGTTTGAGGCGTTCGTCTGCAAGAAGGAAATCGCAAATGCCTACACCGAGGTTGGTGTCTATACATAAAAAAGCGACGCGCTTAATCGCTGTGCTGTCGTACACTAACATTATTTAGTTGAACAACCCTTTCGACCAGCGCATGCGGTTTGAAGAACAGGCCCGGCAGAAGGCACAGGGAGACGACGAGGCCCAGTTGGTGGACGAGAACTTCCTACGCGCCCTAGAATATGGCCTCCCCCCCACCGGCGGCTGGGGCATGGGTATTGATCGCCTGGCAATGTTCTTGACGAACAGCTACGCCATCCGCGAAGTTCTCTCCTTCCCCATGCTCAAAGAGGACACGTCTATGCCACCTGAAAAGTTTGCGGCAGAGGTAGTCGATGTTCAACCGAAGCCTGAAGAAGGCATCGCACACAAGTAACATACTAGCACGGCATAAGGCGCCGATATTGGACGTCCAGGATTCGATTTTGCTGGCATGTCGATTATTTCGATTATTTGCCTCGGTGATTTTTTCATTTGTTGTTGTTGCTGGCAGTGGGGGAAGAGAAGAGGGCAGCAAAGGCGGGTGTGTGGATAGAAACGAAGGACAAATTTATATTCGTATCTCTGTCGGTCAACGCATGTTTAATCTTCTCTAGCAACCGGCCCCGTTCTTCATGGTGGAGAGTCTCATTCTATTACAATGCAATGTGAATATATAGGCATACAATACACCAGATATCGAATACCGATATTCTAACATCGGATTGTTCACGATCTGCTTGCCGCTTGCGAAGCCAAATTCGCCTGTGGCACCCTGGATGCATATTTCTGGATGAGCTGCAGGGTCGACTTAGGCATACGCAACCGGTGACCGAGCACAAGGGCCCCGGTCAGAAGAGCGAGACTGCCGGCTTGGTGTGTCGCCGCCAGATGTGTCGGCACCATATAGAGCAGTGTACAGATGCCCAGTGTGGCCTGCAGAAAGACCAGGTGCACGACGCCTGTGGTGCCGCGTTTGACGTTGCGTGGCAGTACGGCAGCAAGGCGCCCGCTGCGTGCATACAGGAAAAGGGCAAGGACGGAACTGAAGGTGGTCATAGCCAGGATGCGGTGGTCCAACTGCACCAGCGACGGGTTCTCCATCATGTTGCGCCACCACAGGTCACTGTGATCGGGTTTTCGACTGTAACGCGGATCCCACAATTCCTTGCTTGGGGGCGTCAGACCGGAACCCATTGTGGGGAACTCGTTGTAGATCAGACCAGCATCAAGACCGGCCACCAACGCACCAGACATGGCAGTAACGAAAATCAGCGCTGTCAGGGCCGCCACAGACCGGCGAAACGGTCGTATGGCCGGATGTGCCAAGTCCGTAGCGAGACGAGCGGCAGCAGCGGGGTCGGCGCGCACACGCAGGTCACGCAACACAGAAAGGCCGGCTAACAGCATCCACGAGTAGCAGACCACCGCGGCACCTAGATGGGTGGCAAGACGGTACTGTGAGACACGTGGCGGCTCGGCGCCAGGGGCAAACAGCTCATCACGCAGCCCGGAGCGGACCATCCACCAGCCGATGAAGCCCTGAAAGCCAATGAGGCAGGAAATCCCGAGGAGATTCCAGGCCATGCGCTTGGTGACACGGCGCCGCAGCACAAAGTAGAGAGCGGGCAGAACAAACGAGATGCCGACGAAGCGGCCCCATAGACGATGCGACCATTCCATGAAGTAGATCTTCTTGAACTCGTCCAACGTCATGTGCGGATTGAGGCGGGCGTACTCTGGGCTGGAGCGATACTTTGTAAACTCGGCCTCCCAGTCCTCATCGGTCCGAGGGGGCAAGGATCCAGTGATGGGCTTCCACTCGGTGATGCTGAGACTGCATTTGTGAGTCTTGTAAGCCAGAAAAACAGAGCATGAGACAACAAGAGACCTACCCTGACTCCGTCAGACGTGTCAGCCCGCCCCAGACGACAATTCCCAAAACACTGACGGCGCTGCCGATCAGCCAGTACGCAACAGACTTCGAAGACGTGTCTGGGAAACTGCTAACGCTGGAGACCGCTTTGGCCGCAGCCGGGGTCTCTGCTGATGATGTGGCCGTAGTTGAGAGCTGACGAAGAATAGGCGAGTCGAGAGAGAAAGGCCGGTTGCGACGCGTTGTCTTCGACGATTGAGCTGCCAGCCACGCAGGACTCTTCGCAGCTGTACCAGAGACACACCGGGAGCGCCAACTCCAATGCGCTGCAGGCAAGACTGGAAGCAGAAATTGACGGCAAGGCCCAAATGAGCCGGCTGTCTGCTGCATAAGCACCCGCCGCAGGCCGGGAATTAGGGAAGCCATCGCGATTGCGGTGAGACAATGACAATGAGTGGCAACCGTTTAGCCAGGTGGCTCAGAACTTTTTCAGGTGCATTCATTTATGTAAGATACTGGCAGCCAGAAATGGTGCCACCCAGAGGACCATTGAAAACCGTTCGATTTTATCTGCATCTCGTGTTAGCGCTTACGGCGTAGCGGGTATTAATATGTCGTACCGGGGGCCGCCGTCTCCGCCGGCGGCCGGAAATATTAGTCAGGATGCGACTTCGCCGATTCGTACCTGTAGTGGTTTCCACTACAGAACGGCTGCAACCTGCACTTCAACAGCGATTAAGAAAGCTACCATCACCGCTTCAGACTTTCTGCGACAAACAGAGCGGTGTTCCGTTTTGATAGGACCTTATTGTCCACACAAAAGCCAAACCATGGCATACCCCCTACCGCCCAAGCTGCTGTCTTGTCCCCAGGTCTCCTCCTTCCTGCACGACAAGCTTGCCTCGCTGCAAAAGACCCGTGGTGAGCAAGCAGCCACGTTGCAGACGGCGATGCTTGTAACGCCTGATGGAAAGCTTTTGACATACGAGTCCCCACTACCTGTGCGCACGCTGCGCACTTACTGTTCCGTCGCTGCGTCTTTATGGGCCATTCATGCTGTCTCGTCGCCCTCGACGGCCGTTGCTCTTGATCCCACAGCGTCGCACCCTTCATTCCAACCAGGCAAACGAGGCCTCACTCCATCTGAATCGCTGTCATCACTGCCACGTGCTGCCGTTACTGCATCTGCATCTGTGGTAATCACGCCTCCGCCCGCCGCTGCCGACGACAAAGACGGCGATCTGCCGCACCATGACGGGAGCCTGCCGGTTAGCATTGCGGCCGGCTTCGGCGGAGGCGCGGTATTTGTTGTGCATCGCCTAAAATGCGGCTTGTTTCTTGCGTGTTCAACACCGTCACTCCGGCGCTCCCCATCGCGACCGGGTACAGCCGGCACAGGCGCCTCGCGAGCAACTGATGCATCCGCTGTGACGCCAACCACCGCGGCTCCGGCGACGTCCCTATCGGCGACTCCAGCACGCTCATCCCTGATACCGCAGTCTACACCCCCGCCGAAGACCTCCACAACACTGGTACCGCCGGGAGTACAAACAACACCATGCGCGGCCGGAGCACCCGACCCCGACGCACTAAATTCACCGAAAACAACCGCTCCTATCCCACCACACCCACCAGCAGCTGGGGCCGGCGAAGGTGACGAGCAAGAAGGCCATAAGCAGGAGAGGCATGAGAGTCGGGTATTGGATTCAGGCATACTTGGAGGAAGAGACAAGGCGTCGATCAAAACGATGGGTACCAGCAGAAAGGAATCTGTCGCGGCAACGTTCGCCTTAGTGCGGCAACAGGTAGACGAGCTTGCCGCGCAGCTGGACGACCAGCTCAGCGGCCTTGAAGTGCCAACCGGAAACATTGGCTTGAACGGGTTTTGCTAATGCTATAGTGGGCTTCACGTGGCCCCTAATATACGAGCCTTCCTAAATAAAGAACAGGAGGTTGTTGCTGTCTGAGAAAACCCTTGTCCGGGGGTCTTTTACTCTATGCTCAGACGGGTGATGCTGTCGTTGGCATCTGCCATCGCTTGGTACCCTATACGGCCCTTGTTGCCCCGGCTGCCACTGCCACTGCCGCTGCCGCTGCCACTGCCACCATTGCCACCGTTGCCGCTTCCGTCCAGACCCATGATGCTGTTTCCATTGCTACCGCCTACACCACTTCCCGGTCGAGACGTGAGTGCTGCTGTTGTCAACCCTGTCCATGGCGGCACATCGCGTTGAAGAGGGCTTTGCATGACAGGGCTGCTGTGTACGCTCATGCCAGGGCTCACGGCGCGCCTTTTGAAGCTGACAGGGTCCAGATCGTCATCACGGCGACGCTTGCTGTTGATGCGCCGCGTAAGTTCAGCAGCGCTCGGGAGCACGGGCTGCTGAAGTTGATGCTGCGGTTGCTCTTGACGCTGCTGCTGGGCGCTGGACGAAGAAGGGCACCCTGGACCCGCGGCTTGTGAAGTGCCGTTACCCGGCGAACTGGCAGCTGTCATGGGAAACATGGCACCGTTGGGGTAGACAAAGTAACCAGCGTTGGTGTTGCCCTGTCGCGTTTTAAGCTCCGAAAACGGGCCCGCGGCGCTCCCTACCGGCGAATCCATCGTTACGTCATCTGCCGTTCCCAACGAAGACGCTGGGCCGCGGGACCGTGATGGCGGCGGTGTTGTAACACGGAGGGAGCCCGATGCACCAGTGGCCCCCCCGCTGACGCTCCTCTCGGGTCTCTCCCAGAACGGACGGCTGCCCCCAAAGCCTTTATTGACCTGCTGCCGCCCGTTGGTGGTCGAAAGGCCGAGGCCTGTAGACGACGACGAGGCATCCATGGCCATAAAATCGTCCACGGCATCTTCTAAATTGTCGAACAACCGTGGGCTGGAGCTAGCTGTTGTCGGTGTTGAGCGCAGAGGTGGTGGCGGAGGCAGGCTGGACTGTTCCACCTCGTTGTCCAGAACCTGACGCACGACCTCTGCTTCCCGGCGAAACTCAGCTTCGACTGGAGCACTCTCTTCCGCAAGTGCAGCCCGTATGCGTGCAAACCCCTTAGTCTTTGGCTGTAACAGGTCAGTGGAATCCACAAGTAGCAGCATCGGGCAAATCAGCAAGACAGAAAAGGCCGGACCGTACCAGAAGATTGCCTCGTCTTGTCACAGCACGCCGGATCACGTTGCGTTGACCATCACGCCCTGCCGTTGTGGCGGCGCCATCTCCTTCCATCGGTGCTTTCAGATTATCGTCACTTTCGCTTCCGGAGATATGCAGCTGGTTGGCTGCCCAGCTAATACTTTCTCGCCGATATTGTGCCAGATCCTGGAACGAGTTCGCTGGCGGTGACCGAGAGAATAGATTGGCGATACCGCTGCCACTGCCGCTGCCACTGCCGCTACCACCACTGCTGCTACCCGCTGCGGCCATGAGAGTCGCTGGCGATGCTAGAACCGAGCTGGGTCCAAGACCCAGAGGGCCACGAATCTTGCGCTTCGACTGCTTACGTGGTCTTTGACGGTGTTGAAACGAGAGCAGGCTGCCTGTAGCCGGCGATGAAGGCAGCCACGGCATACTTGTGCGTAGTCCATCAGACACATTGAGCATGCTGGTCTTGCCGACCTGTGGAGTGGTGATAAATGGCTCTTCTGTGTCTTCATCCATGGAATCGTCGTCGTCAGAGCTCGTCGAGGAGTCGGCTATGGCGTTACTGGCACTCCCCAGCGAACTTGACGGGTATGTTGCCCGACTGTCGCGGGCTCCGCGGCCCATAACTGACCACAGAGAATTGGAGGTTTCGGGAGTGCCGACATAGTCACCTACTCCTCGCCTTCCGGGGATTGCCATGGCCCCATGACTGCCAACGGCGCCAGTGTTGGATGGTGAGGAGTCGGGCGAAGGCTGCTCCGCGAGGGTTGAGTGGTGCAGACTGGTAGCAGCGCGTGAAAAGTCAAGGCCGCGCGACCGCCGGGGCAGGATGTTTGTGTGTGAGGCGTAGATTTGCGAAGTATCGAGTTTGGGAGACAAGGGGATCGAGTTGGACATGTACATGGGCTGGTCGAGGTAGATATGCTGCTGTTGTTGTTGATGCAGGAAATGGTGGCCCAAATGAGTGCTAGAGACCGGCGTGGTTGGAGGTTGATCCTTCTGATCATGGGGAGGCCTTTGCTCCTGCTGCTGCGGCTCCCCGGCCATCTGCTGTGGTTGGTATCCATGTGTGGAAGTCGAGGGCGGCGGCGGCCGTGGTGTCATGGGGGTCGTACTGCCATGCGAGCTAGCAATGGAGATGTCGTCTCTACTACCATGCCGGTGAGAGGGTCCAGAAAGCAGAGCCGATGGGGAAAGGCGGCCGCGAATGGGGGTACGGGCGCCTCCATCCGAGAGCGACCGCAGCCTCAGGCGAGGCGACGGCGGCACGGCCGAATCAGAGCTGTCGGCGGCGGCCGCAGTGAAAGCACCCACCTGCAAGAAAGGGAAGTGGCTGTCATCCTTCGCGATTTCGTCGGGAAGCATGGCGGATGACGCTGTGACCGCAGGAGAGGAGTATATGCCAGGAAGGAGGAAAGGCGTTACTCGGCGTGGGAGGCCGACGGCGAGTAAGGCAAAGACCGGCTCTGTCCTGGAAGCGTGTGCATAAAAAGGCAGAACAGGTCGCAATGCAGTCGGAAGGTGGCAAACATGATGTTGACCGCCATGTGTGCGCTGGGGAGGAGGCGAGGAGGCGATGATGATTAAAACGACGATGCTATTTATGTGGCCAACAACTGGCAATTGGCAGCGGATTTAATGCGGCGGCTAGGCGGTCAGGCTCGCTCGCTAGCTGGCTGCAGGCGGGGAGGTCCAGTTTTCATAACGTCAGTGGATGCTGCCGGTTTTAAATGGTTTTTAGGGGGAGCACGGGGCGTGCACGGGGCGCCCGGCCGCCTAGCACTATCGTGTTTCCCGATTGATCAACTTTCACTTTGGCCACGGAATGCGCTTCTACTCACCACCTCAACCGACGCGAAGCTGCGCGTTGCATGGGACCCCTCTCCCTATCCTTACCCCCTGATGCTTCTTTTCCTTCGCATTTCCATGTCAAGAGAACACCGCGCAACGCCGGAGCTGACAAACACATTTGCTCACCAACGCGGCGAGCGAAAGCTGAAAACATTGTGCAGCGATTGCGCAGCGATTGCGCAGAAGGCCTAGTCGCCATTAGCATCGAGACCTCGGTTGGGACAAAACGAGAAGCTGGAGGATAACTGTCCGCCAGCAACGACAACAAGCATTGGACGAACGACAGGGCGACGACGAGTGGCGACGGGCAGGCGACGCCCTCTTGAACGTGGACCTCTGCCAAAGCAGCCGTCTTCACCCCGGTTGCTATGGCGCCCTTTCTTGAAGATCCACGGCTGCGACAGCGGTGGAATCAGCTTTCGCACAACGCCGAGGCCGTTACCGAGAATGCGGCGGCTGGCATCTGGACCTTCCAACATACGTACATCACGCCCTGCCTGGCATCACTTGGCGAGAGCTTTGATGCATGCAGCAGTGTATGCCTAGGCGACCGTGAGGAGCGGGCACGTCGTCAACGCGAACGCGCACGCGGCGCGCGTCGCACAACGCGCGCCGAGTACAGCTTTGACTTTTACGACGATTGGTACGACGACTTTGATGCGGACGACGAGGTTGGGCCAGCGGACGGGGCTGATGATGACTGGACAAGCGGCTTCGGCAGCCTATTTGGGCGTGGCTTCTGGGGAAGCTGGCGCGGAAACCGGGCCGAGGATTGGGATCGGCTGTTGGCGGGATCGGGGGCTTCAAGAGCCAGTCGCCGAGGCGGCGAGGACGGCGGCGGTGCCGGCGAGTCCGATAATCCAGCGAATACTGGACACGAGATTGTCGACCAACCGCGGCCCCGACGCACCATGAGCTACACGGCACGCGCCGTGCGTCGTAAAGTCACCGACATCCATGATGACCCCACGGTGATCCCCAGCACAGCACCACTGGGCTTTCTCAGGCGGTTACCGTTCAAGATTGGCGGAACGCTGCGGTACAAGCCTAGCTCGGCGAACTTGCGTGAGCACCCTGGCGCCTCTGGAGCAAACCGCGGCCGTGGCCGGACGGCCTCACAGGCTGAGCGCGAGCCGTTGTTAGGAGGGGCTGGCTCAGACGATGAAGACGACGACGACGACGGAAATGATTACCGCAATCACCACCACAACAAAGTGAATGGCGGTGGCTCTGTGCAAGCTTCACACGGCGGTGCAGACGAACGTCTGGAGTTGGCTACCAGCGATGACGACCTGCAGATTCAATACGGAAATATGAATGGGGTTGCCTCGAAGAGGACCGGACCAGGGGTGTCCACTCAGCCCGTTTCTAACACGGCTACTCGAAAACGAAGCAGCACCACGGGGTCTGGGGAAACGTCGGATTCATTCCGGTCACGCGGGGACCTGTTCCCCAGCGACGAGGAGGACGACGAGGATGCCGTTCCGCTAGATGACGAGTTTGCCGTAGCTCTGGACCGGGTTGGCGATGACCGCAGCAGTGGGCGGACACGGTTTAGCAGCAGCAGCAGCCTGGCAGCGATTGGCGCAAGCAGCGGTGGCGGCGGCGGCGGTGGCGGCGGCGGAAGAAGGAAGGGGAAGAGGCGAGCCGACTCGGTCATGACAGCCTCGCGGCATTCGTCCCAGGCCTCACTCAAGAAAGTACTCAGCGCACAGGAGCGACCGTTGGTAGGGGCACTGGCTGAGGTAGACGTGGAGGCAGGGGCTGCCGGAGACGCGACTGCTGCCGATGCAGATGCGAGCTACGACGCGGACACGAGCGTGGACGCTGATGCCTTCCATCTGCATGCAGAGGACCACACCGACATCAGCGGTTTGGCGGAGAATGTCTCGCCACTGCAATCCGTAACGCCAACATCGGTACCAGCGGCAGCACCGGCACGAATACCAGCGCCAGAGCCAGAAACACAAACACAACCACCGCCGCCACAGGATGAGCCTCCAGACTCCGTGGGAAGCCGGGCTGCGCCGGCGATGGCAGCCGCACCGTTCGAAGTACGCCAACCGGTACCCCCAGCACGGACAGCCGGCCAAGAAGCCGAATTTGTGCCGGCTATGTTGCCGCGGTTCAGATGATAGCATTCTATACATTCTATATATTGCTCCCGGCTCATTATCTGCTCTGTCGATTGTTGAGAAACCCAGCAAGATGAGACGACGATGAAGCGACAAGGCAAAGCTGTTCCTGTAAAAGCATACTCATTGTGACAGGCAGCTTTTGCCTCTAATAGCCCCGGAGACCCCAGGCTAGGGGTAATACTATTTTATACATTAGTTTGCCTCGGCATAATCCAAAAACCGGGGTTCCCCGCAATTGGCACGTCAGGTAAATAACACAGGGTCTTTGACCTGCATTTTACCTCGTCAAGAACCCCGTCTACGCGTAATCCGAGATTCCACCACCACCATATTCCAGCATGTCTCCCCCAGCCCCCATTTACACGCCGCTGACCGACCTCCTGGGCATCCAGCACCCTATTGTGCTGGCCGGAATGGCCCGTGTTTCGGGCGGTGCCCTGGCTGCTGCTGTCAGCAATGCCGGCGGTCTCGGCGTCGTCGGAGGCTTCCGTCTGACGCCGCAGCAGCTCCGCGAAGAGGTTGCGGAGCTTAAGGCGAATCTCACGCGCCCTGACCTGCCTTTTGGCATCGACCTGGCCTTGCCGCAGGTTGGCGGCGGCGCACGCGCCACCAACTACGACTACACCGAGGGCAAGCTCGACGAGCTGATCGACATTGTCATTGGCGAGAAGGCTGCATTGTTTGTCAGTGCTGTCGGCGTGCCGCCGCCGCATGTCATTCGGCGCCTACACGAGGCCGGCATCCTGGTCATGAACATGGTCGGGCATCCGAAGCATGCTGCGAAGGCCCTGGCCGCGGGCGTGGACATGTTGTGCGCTCAGGGCACCGAGGGAGGTGGACACACCGGCCCAGTGGCGGGCACTGTGCTGATCCCAGCAGTCGTGGACGTGGCCAACCGCGTGGCGGAGGAGCGACGTAAGGCAAGCAAGAGCGGCACTGCCAAGCAGAAATTTCTCCTTGCGCAGCCGCTGGTGCTGGCTGCGGGCGGCATCTCTGACGGACGCGGGCTTGCCGCGGCGCTGATGCAGGGTGCTGTGGGTGTCTGGGTGGGCACACGGTTTGTGGCAGCAGTGGAAGCCAATTGCAGCGAGGCGCACAAGCAGGCGGTCGTGACGTGTGCCCCTGACGACACCGACATCACGTTGGTGCTGTCGGGGCGGCCGTTGCGGATGCGGGTCAACAACTATATCCGTAAGTGGCACGAGGAGCGTGGCGAGAAGCTGCGGGAGTTGTGCCGGCAGGGTATCGTGCCCTTCGAATGGGACCTGGAGCAGCATGGCGAGTCGGGCCACGCCGGCGACGACATCAAGCTGAACAGCGACGACGGCGAGGACGAGGTGGAAATGCCGTACCTCATGGGCCAGGTCGCAGGAAACATCACCAAGGTGCAGCCGGCCAAGGAGATTGTGGACGAGATGGTGGCTGGTGCGGTGGTGGCCCTGCGGAGGGGGCAGACATACTTGAAGAGCCGCATCTAGGCAAAGGCCGGTGCGCATGTGATCAGTGCTCTCTGTGTATCATTTGAATGCATATATACCTCTTTCTTGTGAAGCCTGCCGACCCTGGCATTCCTGATTTGAGCGGTTCTCTTCTCACTCTACCCCGCCCGGCGTTCGGCCCTTACCGTCGTCTCTCGTCTATATCGGATTCGTCCTCTGTGTCCTCCTCCCCGTCACTACCGCTCTCGTCGTCGTCTTCGTCTTCGCTATCATCGTCGTCTTCATCTTCATCTTCGTCGTCGTCCTCCTCCTCATCGTCTGCTCCGGTCTCGTCGTCACCCCCTGGCAACCCGTAGCCATCATAGTAGTCGTCCAGCTTCTTGCTTTGGGTCTGATATCCCATCTTTTGAAAGGATTTTACAATTGACTGGTAGGAAACGTTAGTGGTTGTGGTCACAACATGCCAAATCATCTTCGATGCATCTCGCACTCACCTCTTCGAGCAGCCGTGCACATGTTACCACCACATTGCTCGTCCCCGGCTGGAATACCGGCAGTACCAGCTCCTGCATCGCTACCCGAATCTCCGCGTGCGTCACAGCCCGCGTCGCCTGCATCACACGCCGGCTCCATTCTGGATCTAGCGACCGCACCACTCCCATCACGTAGTTTTGTTGTGCCGCCAGCGACATCGTCGCTTGTTCGTCAGCCATCCCCATCACAATCCCGCTAATCGCCCCCTCCACCAGGTGCTTGTCCAGCGGTTCCTTTCCTGACGCCAGTGCTTCGACAGCCACCCGCGCCGCAGCCACTGCCTTCGACGCGTCAGGCGACCGGTACACGCGGAATTGCAGATATCCGGTGTCGCTCTCGCGGCTAAAGCCAGTGCCGTACGCCAGACCACTTCCCCGTACGGCGTTCCACAGCGGTCCTTCCACAGCCTCCAGGTAGCCTAGAGCCACGAGCACCGCCGGCAGCCGCGGGTCCGAGTAGGACTTGAGGCCCGCGGTCGTCGACACACTGTATGATGTGTCGAGCGTCGTCATCGGCAGCACAATGACACCGATTCGCCCTGGCTTCTGCCCTTCTTCACTCGTCCGCTTATACGGCGGCACGATCGGCACTATCTCGCGATCGGCATCCATCCCTGCCGTGAGCACATCCCATGCCGCTACTATGGGCACGCCGGAAGCCTTTTCAAGTTGGCCAACGTCTGCTGTCACAAGCACGCGTAAGTTTTCAAACGCAAACAGCGCACGGCGTACTTCCTCAAACCAGCCGACAACTGTATCAGGATCCGTGTCGAGAAGCTTTTTCAGGCGCCGTAGGTAGACTGCACGCACCAGCGTGCGCTTAGCAGCCGAAAACGAGTCCTTGACAATATGCAGGGCCATGTCAACCTCGGCCGCCATCAAGCGGCCATCGCGCTTGTTCTCGGGAAGATCTGCGAGTGACTTGGCCACACCAGCACGCAGGCGCACCGGGTCAAAAACGGATTCAAATAGGAGAGCACGCAGCCATCGGATGATCGTGCTGTACTTGCTGGGCTCCAGCTGGAACTGAATGGCAATACTCTCGGCATCTCCGAGGCTGCTGCCCCATCGAAATGAGTACGAAACAGTGTCCCTCTCCAGCTCTTTGACGACTTCCTCAAATTCCAAACGGCGGCCATCCCGCACGATAGGGCTGTTGAAAAAGTTGTCGTTGAAGATCCAGAGCAGCGGCTTCAAATGCACAGGCACACCAACTGTACTGACATGCAGGGTGATGCGCACAAAATTGGACGGCACATCTTCGAATTGAAGAAAAAGGGGAAGCTTTCCAGGGGCTGAAGCGTCGAGGGTTTTTTGGGCAACGTTGTCCATCGTACCGAGACTCTTGGCGCGGCCAGCACGCGCGGTGCGGGACTCGATGAAGTGGATGGAGTCGGTGCTGGGCACCGCCCAGCGGTCGATGACCTCCTCCGGGATGGGCTCATCATTCGCAGCCTTTGCGCGGTCTAGACGCTCCTGCAGCTTCTTCAATCCGTCAGCGCCGATCTCTTTACGCCGCTTGGCAACACGCTCCTTTTCGGTGCTCTTGAGCTTCTTGGCCAGAGCCTTGGACGGCTTTCCAAGAATCGATACGTGGTGGGCGTCGGAGATCCAAGTGCGAAGAAAGGTTCGCCATTGGTCTTCGGACCAGCTGTCAAGGGTGTCGTATTCGTTGAGGTCCTTGAGCAAAACCAGGGTAGAGCCGTCGCGGTTGCCAAATAGGTAATCGACGAGGATGTTGGACGAGTAGAAGCCTTCTGAGCTCTCCGCCTGTGAAATCACCTGGCGGCGCTCTCGGCTTACGCACTCACGAAGGTAGGCCATATCGAGCGGCGAGGATGCGACCTCCTTGAGGAGAGCCATCAAACGTTGCTCTACAAAGGCAAGCTTGTCTGTTGCCACGCCCGTTGGCTGCAACCATATGACCGAGTTGGGGCGGGGCTCCCAGAGGTAGCTGATGGAACTGGCCAGTGCCTCGCGTTCAACGATGACGTTTTCCAAGACAGACGCGGACGAGCCACACAGATAGGCCAGTAAAATGTTCAGAGCGGTGGTGGCAACAACGTCGTTGCAGTTGGGGCCGAGGAAACCAACTAGGATCTCGCCTATCGACTCGTCGTCTTCGGGAAATTCGACGGTGTCGACAATGGACGCCTGCAAAGGTGGCGGCTGCGGAGAGTCAATCCATGGCCTCTTGAACGGCTGGTCCAAAGACGGAATGGCATCCGATATGCTTTCTTCGAATTGGTCGAGGATGCGGATCAGGCTGTGCTCGTCAACCTCTCCGACAACAATGACGGCGAGGTTGCGCGGCTGGTACATGGCCTTGTGAAACTCGCGGATGCGGTCAGCGGTGAGTTTCCGGAGAGCCTCCAGCATGCCGCCGGTCTCATAGCGAAAGCCGACATTCTCCGGGTACAAGAGGCGGCGGGCACGCAGGTCCATCAGCTCGCCGCTGTTAGACTCGAGCGCCTGCATCTCGGAGTAGACAACTCCGGCATCCTTTCCCTTTCCATTGATGTGGTGCACCTCGGTAATGCAGGCATCGTCGGTCAGTGTAGGAAGCAGGACGTGCTCGAGATAGACAGGCAGAATCTGGGCAAAGCCATCCCAGCCAGCTGTCTCAAGTGTGTAGGCAGTGTGGTCAACGGCAGTCCAGGCATTCGTGCCAGAGTAGGCGCGCGATGCCAGCTTGTCTAGCAGGCCCTTGTATGGATAATTGCGCGAGCCCATAAAAACAAGGTGCTCGAGAGTGTGGGGGGCGCCAGAATCATCGAAGATCTCGGTGGCCAGGCCGAAATAGCCATTGATCTTGGGGCCTTTGCGGTGGGCAATGATGACCTGCATGCCGCTGCGCTGCGACTCGTATTGGGTGATGCTGGCCGGAGCATAGGACGTCTGGAAGGACTGAACCTTGCGGAAGGCAGAGGACGACGGGGGGCGGGAGGCGGCCATGGTGCCGGAAAACCTGCAATATCGACAAAAGGCGGTTAGTCCAAGACTCGTAAATAACGATGAAACCAATATGCAGCAGTGCCGTGTGAAAAAATCACAGCTCACGCGGGGGGTGCTCTTCTATAGGGCATGATTATCGACTCGTCTCACCTTGTTTGGCCTGCTTGAGTTGCCGTCCTTAATCTTTTCGCGCCCACGCCACCGCAGAAGAGCACGGTCCGCTGAATGCGTCCACGGATGCACAGGAGCACAGTAACGCCGAGGGTTCTATTTCACTCCGTACACGTATCAGCAAGCTGTCTGCTTTGGCAGTACTCATCTTTTCTCCCCCGCCCTTCTAGCATTTGCCTTCTCCTGCTGGGCCAGCAAGCCCTCTCTTCTCTGCTCACATAAAAGCCGTCGTTCTGGTGTGTACCACCACGTTTTAAACGTCTGTGTCTGGGGGAGTCGTCTTCTGTTCCGTGCCACTCGTCGCAACGACGGTGATGATGCTGTGTCTGACATTTACCGACCTGCAAGTATCTGCTAGTGCCTAACTACGGTAGGTTCGATTACCCCGCCGAGTTCAGCGCGCCAACGCTCGGAGCCTTACTCCGTATTAATACGTACGGAGTTTCTTACTTCAATGGTCCCCACCTAAAGCTCCAGCAGCTTCGTCCCAAAATCTGTCCTCTCGCAACCAACGTCTACACGATTGCTACCAACCTTGCTCTCCATCATGGCGGCGGCACCGGTGCCCCCTCTCGCAATTGGCCAGGCTCTTCTTGCTTTTTCTGTCGACGGCCTCTTTCCGGAAGACGATGTTTCGACAACGGAACTGCGACAGGACGCGCTCCCAGAGGCTATCCGGACACTTGCGGAGGCCAAGACGCGCTTGGAAGTACGTCCAGGCTTTGCATTCTTCCGCAACGCTGTCTTTTCTCCTCGGCACATGTCTGAGGCTAACAGCTTTCCTTAAGAATGAGATTCAAGCGATAGTCCAGGAAACGGCGGATGATGTCCGTTCTTGGACCACCAACGCAAAGATGTTGCAGGCTGATATCGCCCGTCGGAAAACTCTCGCCACTGATATCCTCATTCGTGCCGATGCGCCCGAGAACAACACAGGGCAGAGCGCTGCTGAGATTGAGACTGAGGCAAAAGCGCGTTTCCTTACGAACGAGCTCAACTACAATCTGCAGGTGCGCTTTCTGCTGGAGGCTATCCAGAGAATCAACCACTTGCTTGACCAGGTTGAGCAAGCTTCCAACGAACGCCGTGTATTGGATGCTCTGCATCTTCTAGAGAGTATGGCATGTCTTGCGACTTGAGGGTGGGAAACAGGGCCAGAGTTGAAAGGGGTTGACGGCAACTAGGGAACGCGGTTGTTGCTAACGATTTACTCATTAGAATATTGGGTGGCTCTGGATTCATTGCCGGTGAGCAGGTCGTGTCGAGCTATAAGCTTGCTAGACAATCGCGCCTTTCAGCTCAAGGCCGAAGTTCACGATGTTCTTGACCACGTCTGGGGTGCATTGGTCCATGTGGATGTGAACGAGAGCACATTGACCATCTTTCAGACACGCGAAGGTATGTTTCGCTCCGTCATTTCGAGCCGTGTAAGACCAGAAACTGACATACGTCAGACGAGACAATGCATCTTGACGATGTTGTCATCGGCTTACAAGCATACAAGGAGCTTGACCGCCGTATGGCCAACCTTTGGGCCCAGCTAGACAAAGCCATTGTCCGACCACGCACTGACGTTTCGAAGTCTTCACGGCCAAGTATCTATGTGAACGGGGTGAGGCCAGAATGTATACGGAATGCTTTGGCACTCTTGACCTAGTTGCTAATTGCCCCATGCAACCATCATAGTCAGTCATTGGATTGAAAGGAACCGCCGACGGTAGTCTGGGAGCCTTGTTTGCAGACCTCGAACGCGTGTTTTCATTCCTGGCTGCTGCACTGCCATCAGAGTTGTTGCAGTCTGTATCCGCCATCATGCTACCCGAAGTGATATCTCGCGTCGTCGATACGTGGTTAGCATCGGCGGTGCCTACTTCGCTTGAAGAGACAGGCGCGCTTAACGGAATTATAGCGGCAGTCAAGCACTTTTGCAATCGCTTGACGGAACTTCACTATTCTGGATTCGGACGGCTGCAAGAGTGGGTTGAGAATGCTCCGCGCGTGTGGCTTTCGAAGCGTCGAGAGGTTGCTTTGGACGCTGTCCGACGAACGGTTCTGCGTGGTCTGGGAGCAGCTCACGAGGTTGAGAAAATAGAAAAACAGATGGTTTCTAGGTCAGAAGTGAAGGAACTGGCAGCCGGAGGATCTGCAGCCGCCACGGACCAAGCAACAGATTGGGATGCGGCCTGGTCTGATGAAGAGGGTGATGGGGATGGAAATCTGAACGCAACGGAGCCGCGCGAAACAAAAGCCGACGATGACGGGGCTGATGCATGGGCAGCATGGGGCGACGAAGAGATCTCTAAAGATCTGGAAACGGCTCCAGCAAGCGACACAGGAAAGCCGCCAGAAAAGAACGCGAATACCACACGGGACGATCTAGAGGATGACGCAGCTGCGGCGTGGGGGTGGGGCGACGACGACGACGACGACGACGAAACACAAGCAGCGACCGCAACAGCAAACACGTTTGAGCCGCCACTAGCTACCAAACGTTGTCATGCGGAAATCACTCCTAGAACAGAGACGGCAACGAGGGAAATGACGCTTCGAGAAAAGTATCATATTTCGTCAATACCGGAACCTGTGCTGGCTCTCATATATTCAATTCTCGACGACGGTGCTGCCCTGACGTCCAGCAGCAATGAAAATCCCGTTGCGGCGGCAGCAGGAGGACTCTTTGGAATACCATCGCTTGTTTTGGCTATGTACCGCGCTACGTCACCGCATTACTATGCTCTCGACGTGGCCGGCAGCATGTTTCTATACAACGACGCCCTGTACCTCGCGGAGAGGCTGACAGACGCCATAAATGCAGCGAAGGCGAAGGCGGCGGTGGTAGAGGCGGACAAATCAGCAGCGGAAACTGCTCCGGTGCTGCGGGCGCATCTCGATGCTGACGTGGCCAAACTACAGGCGTTTGCGAACCGTGCGTACCGACAAGAGATGGCCCTGCAAAAGATGGTCTTGCGGGACCTCTTGGGCGGTGACCAGAGCGTGCTACAGATGGCCGAAACGGCAGCGGTTGGCGGTGGCGGCCACGGTGGTGGCACCACCGACGCCGATGACTGTGTGGACGCAGCAGTGCTGCGCGTGCGGTCCATGGCAGTAGCATGGCATGACGTGTTGGCGCCGTCAGCGTGGTACCAGGCTGTGGGTGCACTGGCGGATGCAGTGGCAGTCAAGCTTCTCGGCGACGTGCTGGAAATGTCGTCCATAAGCCAGGATGAGGCGTTCCGGTTGGCGAGCCTCATTGCTAAGGTGGTCGAGCTCGACGATCTGTTTCTGCCGGGAGCCGACGCCGAAACGCACGGCAAAGACTCTGCTCCACCGCTGCCCCTGACCGCACAGTATGCCCCCTCGTGGCTCCGACTGCAGTACCTGTCCGAAGTCCTGCAGGCGAACCTTCGCGAAGTGCGCTACCTGTGGATGGAGAGCGAGCTGAGCCTGTACTTTACCGCCTCCGAGGTGGTGGAGTTGATCCGCATGAGCTTTGAGGACAACGCACGAGCGCGGGAGGTGGCCAAGGAGATTGCCACACACCCGCACCCAATAGCCGTATAGTACGGTATTCGGCATTGTCCGCCTGGCGCATTCTTTTAATTATTTTATGTTCATTTTCCCCCTTTCTCCGTTATAGCAACGAGTTACTATACCACGCACGGCCTGGAGGAGAAAGGATTTACTTAGACATTGGCAAAATGGAGGGAAAAAATATAAACAATACATCCTACACAAGCTCTTAGATATCTTTAAGGCGACCCGTTGGCAGGCACGCCGTTGCCGTTGCCATTCGCCTCCGCCGCCTTCTTTCCTCGCGCCACTTCGCTGAGAAATGCCTCCTCCATTGCCGCGCATCGCTGCACCACTCTTTGCCAACGCACCGCCCATGCCTTGACCAAGTAGACCCCTTTCTGGTCATGGTCCTCGCCTGCCACCGACCCAGCCGCCAGCCATGGCTCTAGAGCGCTCCGTATCTGCCCAAAGAGTGCGCGCATCGTTGCCACCTCCTTGGCCTCTGCTGCATGTGCAGCTTCCGCGGCCGCTTCCGCCTGCGCCAGCTCGCCCTCGGCCGCCTCGACAGCTGCTGTTGCCTGTGCAACTGCCGCTGCCGCAGCATCGTTGGCACCGCCCTCGTCCATTGCGACATCGAGGTCGTCTGCTTGTTGTTGTTCCTCGTTGGAAGTCGGTACAGCTGGCGGGTTCCTCCGTTGCTCCTGCGCCTCGCGCAAGCCCGTTTTCGCTGTGGCAACAGCTGCATCGGCAGTTTGCGACGCGGCCACTAGCTGGTGCACACGGCGCGTGACCTTATTAACAGTGTGGAACACAAGCTCTGAGACATGGGTGGTGGCCAGAGCTTTCCCGTAGCTGTCCTGGTTCACGTCCTCCTCCTCGGTCGGCTGTTGCAGTGCCCACTGCACCACAGCGGTTGGCGTTAGGATTTCGTAGTTCAGCAGCTTCTCGGCAATGGACACAGCGACGCCCGGATGGGCAGACCAGAAAGCCATGACCGATGCCAAGATCTGGGTGCACGCTGCTTCGGATGCAGCGCTCGCATCCAAAAAGCGCTCCTTCGTCCGCTCAATATATGCCAACACGTGCGACAACGACTTAGCTCCAACCCAGAGGACAGCCGTCGTGAAAACGTCGGTCGACGCGACAAGCGGATCAACTCGCCGGCGGTTCTGTGGCTGCCCCTCATCGCCACCAGCCGCAGTCTGGTCAAGTACTTGGCTGTGGATCCGCTCGATAACCGCCTGAATCTCGTCATCGGATGCTTTTCGTTTAAGCAATGCCGCTATTTCTCGACCCTCGGCGGCAAATGGAACGCTGACGCTGTCCTCGCCGTCGGGCCCGATTTGAGTCTCTTGGTACTTGAAGGGCGGCACGTCCAGCTCGGTCTCGGGCCGGATGAGCTCCTGATATGGCGCCGGCAGTGTGTTTTTTATGCGCTGGGCAAAACTCAGGCGGATTTCCTTCTCGATAGCGCCCAGAATAAACGCCTTATGGGGATGGAGGTTAGGCAGCGCCACATCGTCCACCCACTCATCCCATTTCCATGTGAAACCGAAGTTGCTCACATGGTGGGAAAACCAATCCACAAAGCGGCCTACCAGTTCCAGGTCCATGCGCGGGCTATTGCGGTACAGAAACCGGATAGCCCGTCCCAGACTCGGCGCAATGGCACTGGGCGCTAGCTTGCACGCCTCGGCCAGCACGGAATGGTAGTATACCAGCTTGTGGTCGGACACCGGCAACGAGAAGAGTTGTGCAAAGACGGTATCAACAGCAACATCTTCCGGTTTCCAAGTGGATTGGCCGGCCTCAATGTCGCGCAGGCGATCAAACGGTGTGGCGCGTTTGACAAACGTGTGCTCAGCAAAGTAACAGTCCATGTCGATCAGGTAGCGTGCAGTCACGTTGCGATTGAAATCAAGACCGTTGACCGTATCGGCGAGTACGTCGCGTACCAACGATGATGCCACACTTGTCAATGGAGGCACAGAATTAACCACAGCGGGAGTGGCTTCAGTGGCCTCAGCCGCGTTCGCCCAGGCACCGTAGACGGAGACATACAGCTCCGGAAACAGCGGCCGCGGTCCGGCGACGACAATGTCCGGCACAGAAATCACAGGCAACTCGTGCTTCGTGGGCTGATCATCAAGCTTCGCCTGCAGCTCGAGCTCCTCGAGTGGCAGCTTCCAAGGCCGTGGCAGGCAAGACAACGGCCAGCCCGCGGCAGCCTCGGCCTGCAATTGCTTCTGCAACAGAGCAATTACGCTCTCCGCAGGTGGGGGGGTGTCGCCGTCCTCAGCCCCATCGTCTGCATCCGAAATACCGTCGTGGAGGTAGGGGTCCAGCAAGCTCTGGAGGGCGTGGGGCTCAGATGCGATGACGTCTGTCTTCTCCATCAGGTCCGCTGCTCGCTGCTGCCATCGGGCATAGGCCGGCGTGGACCCTGGAGACGTTGTTGAAGCCATGATGTATGGGATGGTCAAAAGGATGATTTTGACCAGCTCGGTGCCGACAACATCGTCGGAGCTAGCTGTCTGCAGGTCGACCGCCCGTGCAAAAAGCGTATCCAGCAAGTTAAAGACACCGTCCCCAGTGCCATCACTGCCGTCGCATTTCAAGCACGGCTGCAGGCAAGCCAAAAGGCGCAAACGAAGCTTCACGTCACGCCAGTGACCTTGCGCGATGGCCGCCTCAGTGGTAGCAGCCACGGCGCGCAAAACGTCGAGCACAACGGCAGGCTTGAGTGTGTTCAGTACCTGCAAGACAGCGGCAAAAAAGGGAATTTTTATGGGGTGCTCGAGAACAAGAGGACCCTTGGCCACAAATGTGGCAAACTGGTCGCGGACATAAGCGCTGTCGCGATCGCGGTCACCTTCGTCGTCGTCGGACCCGGTGTGCTCAGCTACAAGACGGGCTGCAGCAAGAATATCCTCGTGCCAGTCACGCAGGGGCAAGTCGGCGAGCGCCAGAAGTTGGCGCCGGATGCGGATAGGAATGGGGATGTCGGGGCGGCGGCGCTGAAAGGCGCGCGGATCGCTGTCGTCGTCTGGATGAAAGTCAACACCGAGAACGTGACAAGAGAAAAGAAAATGTCCAGCATACCTCGGAACCGACGCTTGCGATTGTTTGAATATCCCCCTCTCCGATCGTATTCAGCCATGGCGTTGTCCGCAGTTTGCAGCGTGTCAACGAAGCTTTCGCAGCTTGTTTGTTTTGAGATCGAGAGCTTTGGATCGGGGGCTTTTTAGGTTCAAATGAAGCAAGATAAAATGACAAAGAAACACCTCTTTCGGAAGAAAAGATTCCGGAGGGGCTATGTCCACATGTAATATCCAGGGACGTAGGCAATAAGCTGATAAAATAGGGTGAGGCTGTGATATGTTCTGCAAACAAGGGGGAGTTGCTAGTCTTCTTCGCGTCGTGGTTTTTTCGCGACCACGTCAACGGATTAGCTGCTATCGGCGCTGGTGCCTTAGGCATAAACAAACGCTAGCATCTGCTAGCACAAATCTCAATCACCAAGCTAAAATGAACTAGGTCCATCGCATGGTCATGATACGGGAATCTAGTGACAGCAACACAAAGCCTTTGCAACCAGAAAGTAATCAGGGAAAATAACGAAAGAAAGAGTACACACATGTTACCAACTTCCCAAATTTCGTGATTGCTTACAAGCGCCACAGCACATGTTTTTGGTGCACAGCTCAAACAACAGACATGAATAAACCCAGTCCTCCTTCCCCCACCAAACAAAAAAAAAAAAAACCAAAAAACAACCGCATGGCTCTCTCTCGAGGAGTATAACCAGGCCCAGCATTTTTCCCTTTTTTTTTCTTCTTTTTCCTCTTCAAAATCATTTCTGAGTTCTGTCGACCGTCACGGACAGCAGCACACTGACACCAGAGTGGAAAAAACCAAAACATGAACTAACATAACGGCACGACAACGGCAGAAGACCGACCGGCTGCCCTATTCCTTCCCTTTTCCCTGTAATCCCATTGTTGTGTTGGCCGGTGCATGCTTTGCTTTCATATTAACATCAATCTCATCCAACTCGTGTTTTTTTGCCCCATGGACTGGCGTGAACTTTTCCGTGAAACGTCAACCGCTCAACACCCGTCTATTGGTCTCAACCGGCTCAACCAAGCAAACTGAGAAATGAGACTTTTGGCAACGCTGGTGCTGCCATATAGATGTAGAGACGATTTGCCATGTTTACTCCACCGGACGAAGCCGAGCAAGGCAACCGTTCTGGAATTGCAGCCAGGGCGTTGGCTGTCTTACTCTTTCCCTTCGGTTGGGGGGGGGGGGGGGGGGGGGGGCAAGAAGAACAAAAAAAAAAAAAAAAAAAAAAAAAAAAAAAAAAAAAAAAAAAAAAAAAAAAAAAAAAAAAAAAAAAAAAAAAAAAAAAAAAAAAAAAAAAAAAAAAAAAAAAAAAAA
>JADHKF010000051.1:73833-84552 GCA_019925685.1 Ceratocystiopsis sp. VPRI43766 | reverse complement strand
GGACGGGTTTGCGTAGGGCTCCGTATTGGCCGGGGCGCCGGGCGAATTGTTTTTTTTTTTTTTTTTTTTTTTTTTTTTTTTTTTTTTTTTTTTTTGGTCTTCGATTATTTGGTTCTTCTTTTTTTTCTTTTTTTCTAATCAAACAGCTTCGCCGGCTCCGACTCAACCGCCTCCACGATGCAATCTTTCTTCTGGCTCGTGCTGCGCGACCGCCGGGTCTATGCCGCGCTCAATGCCGAGATCGACGCCGCCGCCGCTGCCGGCACCATCCCGGCCACCGGAAACCTGTCGTGGGCCGAGAGCCAGAGCCTGCCGTACTTCCAGGCCTGTCTCAAGGAGTCCATGCGCTTGCGGCCGGCCGTCGGGCTCAACATTACGCGCATTGTGCCGCCCGAGGGCGCCGAGCTCGACGGCCACGTGTTCCCGGCCGGCACACACATTGCCGTCAACGGCTGGGTGCTGCACCGCGACCGCACCGTCTTTGGCGCCGACGCCGACGATTTCCGCCCGGAGCGCTGGACCGAGGACGAGGCGCGCAGCCGCACGATGGAGCGCTACATGTTCCAGTTTGGCGGCGGCGCGCACCTCTGCATTGGCCGCAACCTGGCGCTGCTCGAGATCAACAAGGTGCTGCCGCGGCTGCTGCGTGACTTCCGCTTTGCGCTGGTGCACCCGGACCGCGAGCTGGACGCCAAGGCGACCTTTTTCGTGGTGCAGAAGGGGCTGGACGTCTTCGTGGAGAAGAAGGCGTGAGACGGCGCCCTCGTGTAGTAGGGTGGCCAAGGCCAGGCCAGGCCAGAGCCGGCCGTCGCGCGCGTTGGTTTCAGACTCTTCTACGAGCTTTATTTTCTCCGAATGCAACGAGAGGTGTGCGGTGCTCGTTCTCATGTGGCTTTAGTGCAGGGGTGTTTTGGATGAACAATTCTGAGAATTCGTAGCCTGTAGCTGTATTTTTATTTTCGTCTCATGTTTCTTCTCGTTTTCCCTTCTTCTTTTTCTTTTTCTTTTCTTTCTCTCGTGACTCTCAATGCACTGTCCTTTTGTCTCTCGCATGTTCTAATTTTGTCGATTTTTGGCCGTCGTGCTCGTACCCTCTTTTCATACCGTATTACCTCCCGATTTAACCTTCTTTGCCCCTGGCCATCCACAGCCAAACGATTTCCCCATCGTCCCCTCTTCTCCAACAGACGCCGTTTCACGTCCGCCCCGTGCACCCTTCTCCGATCGCCAAAACAACCTCCTGTTTCCAGGGCCTTGTTCTCTGGCCGCCATGTTTCTCCATTTGTTTCCACTTGCCTGCTTTTGGAATTAAGAATTTGCACTGTTTCCATCCATGCCCGTGACCCCGATGCCGCCCCGATTGATCCTTTGACCTGAGACGGCACTGCACGCCGTGCGCATGCATATAGGACGGCGGCAAAGCATGCATCGCGAGCCCCTTGCTCAGCGCCTGCCTCTTTGGTATAGGCTCGTATTCAGCTGAAGTCTGGAGTCGGCCCTGGCCCTGCTCCCAGTAATCCTACATAGATATATACAGCATGCACGCACGCACATCTGAATGGCACCGTGACGTCCTCGTCGCCTTTTTCTATCATTTTTTTCTACATCTTACTTTATTCGTTCCTTTCTACGTCAGCTCAGAGAGCCCTCGTTATCTGCTGAGCAGACTTTCGTTCTTTATATTTTATATTATATATTATTTTGTATTTTTATTGACACTTTCTTCTCTTTCTAAATCAACATGGTCTCTTCTATCATTCCTCTTCTTCTGGCGCAGGTCGCCCTCACCTCTGCTGGCCATGCTGGTGATTTGCTCCCTGTCCTCCTCCCCCGGACAGTCACTTCGCTGGATACCAATGCCGTGGCTGAGGCCCAGCAGCGCGACGACACGGCCACACGCGCCTTTTCCAACGTCCAGATCACCACGTCTGACGGCCGCTGTCTGTCTGTGGACAAATTGTCGGGCGACTTCCGCGAAAATCTGACGCCTATTCAAGTGGTCGACTGCGGCACAACCGACGGCCAGGGCTGGGACGTCATCACGGCTGGCAAGCACAACAACGCGGCCAACTCAATGCTGATCGTCAGCACCCTCACGCAGGCGTGTCTGAACTTTGACCCGCGGCGGGCTGCAGGGAATCAGGTGCTGCTCTTTTCCTGCGGTGGGCGAGCTGATGGCGGTATGTTTTTGTACCCTTCTCGTCTCTCTTGTGTCGATGGCAGCAACTGATTGTTTCAGGTGGCGATGTGACCAACTCGCAGCTGTTCTCTTTCAATGGAACGGCCGGGCCGCAGTCGTTTGCTCCAGAAAACGCCCCGGGCTCGTGCCTGGCCGTGAACGGCAACGCCCTTGATGTCGCCAACTGCAACGCCGCCGACGCGGCACAGGCCTTTGTTTTCGGTGGCGCTGCTGCCGCTTCCTCCGCCGTATCAACTGCAGCAGCGACCTCGTCGGCACCAGTCACGTCCTCGTCGACCATTGCGGCTTGTTCTGGGCGTCGGCGCACCAAGACCGTGTTTGCTACGGCGACCAAGGCCCGTGCAGCGGTTTCCGCGTCGGTCTCGAGACCCGCCAGCATTGCTTTGGGTGCAGCCGTGGTCTCACCCTTGTCGTTTCCCAACACCACCACCACTGCTGTCGCCAGCATTGCAGCCAACGCGGCTGTCGCCACAGATTCGGGCGTCCCTGTTTCGCGCGGCGGCACGCTGAACCCGTCAGCGGCGGCTGAGGCCAATCCGCGCGACAACACAGCCACACGCAACATCTCCGACGTCACAATCCGCGCACCCAACGGCCAGTGCATCTTTGTTGATCCCACCGCCGGCGATTTCCGCGAGAACCTGATTCCGGTTGGGCTTGCCGACTGCGCCGGCACACCTAACGAGCGCTGGGACATTATCACTGCCGGTGCGCACAACAATGTGCCCGGCACGGCACTGATCGTGAGCACGCTGACCAACGGCTGTATCAGCTTTGACGGCCGGCGCGCAACTAACGACACGGTCACCGTGTTCTCCTGTGGTGGCCGTGCCGACGGATGTAGGTTGCGCTGTCCTGCTTCCCGTTCTTTGCGTGTCTGTGCTAACGTACCCAGCCGGCCAAACCACCTCTAGCCAGCTGATGCCCTTCATTGGCGCCTTCAGCTTTGCCTTTGCGCCTACCAGCGAGAATGGCAACGTCTGCCTCCTGCCCGGCGACGGCCGGCTCATTTCGGGTGCCTGCCCGACCAACGGCGCGCAGCTGTTTGCCGTCTTTCCCTGAACATGGCGTGGTTCGGTGGTTCGCTTGATCTGTCTTCTTCTGCGCACTGCGCTGTTTTAACACCCGATGTAAAATTATACCAGACCATATCGGCAGCCTTCTTCGCTGTGGCCAAGACAAACACTCCAGAGACAGTGCGATGTGACACCCATTATATACTGAAAACCCACTGTTGTCTTTCACGTACGGCCATAGATACTGGAAAGCACGGGATCCCGTCCGCTCTCCCCTAGTTAAACCAGTAATCGGCGGATTAGTAGTTGGGTCGGTGACGACCAGCGAATACCCGCTGCTGTACGTTTTTTTTTGCTGTTCGATTTTTTTTTTTTTTTTTTTTTGGATGTGTTGTGATAATTTTTTGTCTCCCAGTGAGCTCGTGTTCGCGCTCGTAAATAGGGATGTAGAGGTCACGAATGGTAAACTAAGAAATACTCTAATTTAGTTGAAAGGAGAAAGAGCGGTTGATCACAGCTAAAAGCGCGCTGCCGAGCGATGTGACAGGCAGGCGCGATCAGCGATCGGCTCCCCTGACAGGAAGATACGTCATTGGACGGGGCCAGACCGTCGCGACGCTTCTTAGACAACGATCAGGCAATACTGCGCAAAATCCACTGTCAACCACATCTGGCACGATTGGCACGCGCTGTGGAGGCCACCGACCAGAGCATTCAGCTCAGTCGTCGTCACCAGGCTTCTCAGCAGTCGTTTTTCTTTCTGTTCATCCAGCATGGCGGCCCCTGACGCGTCTGCTGGGCCGTCCGTCACAATCCCACCACATGTGCACTATGCACCACCACACGGCGGCCCTGAGATGGACACGAGTGATCCTGCAGCCTACGGACCACCAGGTCGCTCGTTCTCCGCTCCCAATATCGACCCCTACACCGGTAGCTCGGCTCACTCCCGGCCCGGCTCGTCAAGCATACCAGGGGTGTCCGGGCTGCGGCGGCGGGCTGCACGGGCATTCACGATCCGCAATGTCGACAACTTTGTTGACTACGATATGCGGCCGGGCTGGCAGCCAGGTGCGGAGCCCGGCATCGACACCAGCAAACCCGACGGCGGCCGCGCGACACTGGCTCGCATGATGGCCCCGAGCGAGATCACCGTCGTTGACTTTGGCCAATCTGATATGACCACGACTCGCCTGGACAACGCGACGCTTCCGGGGTTTCTGGCGCTGCCGCGCAAAGCCCAGTGCCGGTGGATCAATGTGAACGGGCTGAGCTGGGACGTCATCCAGGTGCTGGGCAACCACAAGAACCTGCACCGGCTCGCCATCGAGGATCTTCTCAACACACGCAACCGCACCAAGGTCGACTGGTATCTGACCCATGCCTTCATGGTCCTGACGCTGCAGAAGCTGGTCCACTTTGACGAGTATCCGCGAAACGGAGATAGTGACGACCACGAGGACGGCAGCATTGGCGGCAACGCGTCTTGGAAAGATGTGGTACAGAAAGTCAGGCACTTTCTCCTGGGAGACAGCGGCCTCAGTCCCTATGGCCCGGATGCCGGATCGCTCCCGCCTAAGGCGCAGGAACGAGGAGTGCCTCTGGGGTCGATGATGGAGCCACAAAGCATGGATGAGATTAACGCTTTCCGCACCATTCAGCGGTACCACGCATCGCCAAACGACCTGCGGACCTCGTTTATGGAAAACAACTCGGCACTCAGCTCGCGCAATCTGGCCGTGGCGGCCGAACAGGTCTCCATCTTCCTCATCAACGACAACACGGTCATCTCCTTCTTTGAGAGGTCGGCCCAGGATGTGGAGCAGCCGATTCTCAGGCGTCTGCGCCTGCCGGACACGAGTCTCCGCCGGTCTTGCGACGCGTCCATGGTCGCGCAGGCCATCCTGGATGCTATCATCGACCTGGCCATTCCCGTCACCGGGTGCTACGGCGATGTGATTTCCGACCTGGAGATGGACGTGCTCACACGGCCCAGTGTTGAGCACACCAAGAGCCTCTACATCACTATCACCGAGATGAACAAGGTGCTGAGTTTCATCAACCCGGTAACGAACTTGATCAACACGTTGCGCGACCACAAGGCGGACAGTGCCGCCATTGACGATTTGCAGAACCCCGAAAAGGGTGTGATTGTGTCACCGTATGTGTCTTTATATTCACAGGGCCCATTCGCCATGGCTGCTAACACGACGTGCAGGATGACCTACATCTATCTCGCCGACGTCCTAGATCACTGCGTCCTCATCACCGAGTCGCTAGAACTGATTCGTGGTCAAGCCGAGAACATGATCTCTTTGATTTTCAACACTATCTCGGCCTACCAGAACGAATCCATGAAGCAGTTGACCATTGTCACCATCATCTTCCTGCCATTGACCTTCCTGACTGGTTATTTTGGCCAAAATTTTGACGGGTTTTCAGATCTGCAACGAGGCATTCCTTTCTTGTGAGCTTTTTCTTAAATGATTTAGAAACCCATGGGTCCTAGGCGCTAACCTACAACCCCTTGCAGCTGGCAAATCGCAGGTCCTGTCATCTTCTTCACCATTGTCATCCTTATGCGCGACATGATCGTCGGTTACGTTCGGACCTTGATCCAACGCCGACACATCACCAGTTTGCGCAAGCACCGCCGAAAACGCCACGAACAGAAGAATAAATAAAGATGTTTCTATAGACTAGTTACTACATATTCGCTGTTTTCATAGATACCAGAGCGTCGACATACGATAGACCTACTACATGTCCTCGTCGGACGATGATAATTTATACGATAAAAATATCAAATAATTTCTCTACTAAAAAAGAGAGTGAAACAAAAGGGTGAAGAAAGGAATAATGGGGGGGGGGGGGGTTCTAAAAAAAAAAAGAGCAAAAAAAAACGTACAGCAGCGGGTATTCGCTGGTCGTCACCGACCCAACTACTAATCCGCCGATTACTGGTTTAACTAGGGGAGAGCGGACGGGATCCCGTGCTTTCCAGTATCTATGGCCGTACGTGAAAGAATAGTGCAGTAGTCTGGCTTATAATGCATGACCCGCCATCAGGTCTATTCAAAAAGAAGTAAAATCCTCTTCCTGAGTCTTCAATACTAGAGCTCTATCCAGTGTTGTTTGAATGCTGTTCTAATGCTGTACCCAATGCTGTTCGCCCTATTTAGCTGAGAAGCTCCCGAATGTCCTCGATGCGTTGCAGCTTCTTCTCCTCGTCAGACATCATGCCAAGCGAAGTTGCACTGGGAAAACGTTAGCAAGTTGGCCTCACGTACCGCAATAAACACCGATCATGAAGGACTCACATAAACTTCTTCCGGTCCTGGATCTTGAGCATCTTCTCCTCCACGCTGCCCTTGACGATAAACCGGTACACCTTAACCTCCTCGTCCTGGCCCATCCGGTGCACCCGGTCAATCGCCTGCGCCTCGACCGAGAAGCTCCACCACGGATCCATCACGTACACGCGCTTCGCCGACGTCAGGTTCAGCCCGACGCCGCCCGCCCGCAGGCTGATCAGCAGCACCGTGAACTGCGACGACTCCCGGAACTCCTCCAGCACGGCTGCCCGGGCCTTCTGCGCCATCGTGCCGTCCAGCCGCAGGTACCGCATGTTGGCCCGCCGCAGCGCCGGCTCGATCAGCGACAAGAACGACGTAAACTGGCTGAACACCACCGACTTGACCGTCGGCCTCTCCCGCCGCAGATCCCGCAGGTGCTCAATCAGCCGCACTACCTTGGCTGATGACGCGTTCACGTCCACACGCTGCAAGCTGATCCGTGGCACTGTCCGGACAATTGTACCGTTCTCGCCCGTTGCCGCTGTTGCGGGCACCGTCACCGTCTCCGGATCGTCGTCGTACGTCACAACCTCAAATAGGTCGCGCCGGTTGATCACCTCGCGGCAGTGGAAGCACCGTGGCAGCCGATGGTGGTCGGTTTCATGCTCAATGAACCGGATCAAACAGCCTTTGCACGCCGAGTGCCAGCAGCCCGTCACCGTCGGCTCGATCATCGGCTCTTCCGAGCAGATGGGGCATTCGTTGACCACCTCGTCGCGGATCTGGCTCAGCACATGCGCTCCAAAGGCATTGGAGTCGGCAGCGTCGTCGGTCGTGGCCGAAAACCGCTCCAGAAGCACCTGTAGGTCCATGTCATCGGCAAGTCCTGCCGCCGCGTCTGCTGCGGCGCTGGCCTCGGCCTCATCTGCAACAATGTCCATTTTCCTCACGAGCACCGGGTGGCAGCAGCACTGGCGCAGGCGCAGTACATGGGCGAAAATGCTCGTGTACGACTTCATGACCGTGCCGGCCTCCATGTTTGCCGTGAGGGTGCGCTTGGCGCGCAGGTAGATGTGGTCGTAAATCTCCCGCTCCGACTTGGACAGCTCGACATCCACAATCTCGACATGTTTCGCAGGCAGCGCAACCAGCGGCTGCCCGTCGGGCATTTTCATGTCCTTGGTGCGCCGCATCACCAGAGGTTCGAGAACGGTCTGCACAACGTCCAGCGCGCGCATAAAATCTTTGGACTCAAACGGAACCGTGATGAACGTGCGCCAGAACGAAAAGTTGTTCCACGGCTGCACCCGCAGGAAGTGCACCAGACTGAACAGATCCTCCAGACGGTTAACCACTGGTGTGCCTGTCAGCACCCACCGGTGCTCGGCCGAAAGAGCGTAGCAGGCCTTGGCCGTCTTCGACTGCCGATTCTTGATGGTGTGCGCCTCATCAAGAATGATGCGGAAGAAGTTGAGAGAGAACAGGCCATGGCCGGGATGACCTTCGGTGCTACCACCTTTGCCGCCACCATGCTTAGCCCACATCTGCGTAAATTCTGAGAGCACCACACCGTAACTGGTAATGACAACGTCTGGCGCTGTCGCAGCTTGGTCGGGTGCGCATAGGCTCTGGAGATCAGCGGCCTTGTCGTTTCCGTAGTAGACCATAGATCGCAGAGAGCCTTCCACAGAGGCGTTTTCAGCCTCACTCTGCCACTGAGCTAGAAGCGACATCGGAGCCACCACCAGTGTGGTGCAGGGGGCATGCACGACGCCCGGCAGCCGGGATCGAATGCGGCGTAGGCTGTCCAAGCTTGACCCCGTTGTCTTTGCAAGCTCAGAATCTTTCTGTTGTCGCTGCTGGGCTTCCAAGGCCACGGGCGACTTGTGAGAATGAATCAGACTGAGCATCTGGATGGTCTTGCCCAAGCCCATCTCGTCGGCGAGGATGCCACCGAGGCAGTGCTGGTCTTGGACCGGGAAGTCCAGCGACAAGTCGCCAGAATAGGGGTTCACGTAGAAAAAGTCCTGTTCGGGAACGCGAAGCGTATCCTTGTCGTCGACATCCTTCAATGGCCAGGCGTATTCTTCCCACAAAGGGTGCATGGATTCTTCTTGTGCCTCCTGGGCACCCTCATCCTTTTCCTTGGAAAGCATCCAATGCAGAGCCTGTTTCTGGTATGGCCGGAGCTTAAGCGCAAAGGTGTCGGGTGGCTCGGCCTCCGGCGTGTTAAAATCAAAAGACTGAGCTTTGCGGTAAAGAGCATCCAGCTGGTCCTGCTCCAGCTCCTGGCCCTCTTCTGGTTCGTCGGACGGCGCTGTTGCATCTCCTTCTTCTTTCGGCGTACTCGCAGAGGAGCTGGCCGTGGAGGACGCTTTCTTAAGCGCTTCCTTCTCTTTCGCCTCGGCCATCTCCGCGGCTTCCAACAGGTCCTGGCGGCCGCGTTTGGCAGCTGCTGCATTAACGCGCGTCGGCAAGAGATTCACCTCTTGCAGCAGACGCACGAGAGCCACTTGACGCAAACGCAGGTCGCGCTCCTCGGCCGTCTCCTTCTCCTCAAAGAGGCCAGTGGTCCGATTGTCGGCCGGCTTGAGCGACTTCGGGACAAACGCGGAGCGCAGGAGAAAGCAACGCAGCTGCAGGAACACAGTGTCGTTGGTGCGCAGACGCTCGGGCGCGTAGACGCAAACGGCCTCAAAACGACAGATACGCTGGTCCATCAGTGTCGATACCCAGTTGGCCGTATCCTTGGCCAGGCGGCCAATCTCCAGGCCGCTGGGGCCGGTGAAGCGCACAATGACGTCGACCCGCCGGGCCGCTGCTGAATTGGGACGCACGGCAATGGCGGGGCCCAGCTTAGACGCGGCCTTCTGTTTCGAGCCAGCCATGCGCGGCATCTCAATCTTTTGCCGCTCGATCCGGACCACGTCGCCGTGGCGGAGGAGGTTGGTGCCGCTACGCGTAGCCCAGCCCTCGACGCCAAAGGCACCAATGTACCGCTGTTCTGGAACTGCAGAACGGTTGTCGAGAATGCTCTTCCGGGGCGATGTCTTGACCGTGGGCCGTGCCGTTGCCGCAGAGCCGCTGCTGGCCAGCGTGCTGCCTGTCGACTTTGTCCCGGTTTTCTTGGCCTTCTGTGCCATGGCCTTCTGCCGAAGCTTCCATGTGCCATCAAAGTACATGTTCACCGCACGCTCCATGTCGTTCCGACAAATCTCGCGGATGATCTGCAGGACATCCGGTTCGACCGCCTGGCCCACAATGGCCTCGAACACATCTTTGTCGAAAGCGACAGGCTGCGAAGACGAAGGGGGCTCTGAAGGCGACTCCGAAGGAGTCTCAGATAGCGGGCCGGCGGTGATGGCTGGTGCCTTTCTTGGCGACAGGCGCTGGGGCAGTTGAGACGAATGCAAGGACGACAGCGGGGAGGACGGTTGGACAGCCGGTTCTTCTGTGACACCACTAAAGAAGCGCTTCCGAATGGGCGACGGTGACGGCACGGGCGACGACGAAGCGTTGGCGTCGGTCAGGTCGGGCAAAGCGGCCGGCAGCCTCGCCGGCGTCCGCAAAGTCGTCGGCGGCAAAACGCTTTCGTTCTCTTTTCCGTCGCCAGGCTGCGCATCTTGGTCGCCGAGGGAGTAGCGGCGACGCTTTGACGGAGGCTGGTCTCTCTCTATTCCGGCCGCCTCCATGCTGCAGGGTAAGGAGAGAACACGGGGCGTCGACGGGAATGCCAGGGTTCGGCTGTGGTGGGACGACAGACAGCAAGAAAGCCACACGACGCGGGCCTTGGTTTTGACGCGTCGCGGTTAAAGTGGCGTCAAGTTGGATAGTTGCATTATAAATTATGCATGTATGCGATCTGTCGACTTACACGGCGACACGGGCTTTGACAACAAGGCTGGCAGAGCTGGAAGAAGCAAACATAAAACACAAGTTCATTGTATGAAATAAGATATCAATCTGATAATAGAATCACAACAACCCGTGTTGGGGTATAAAGACTGGCATAATGTTCGGTACACCCGCAAGGAAAAAAATCAAAAGAAAGCAAGGAAATCAAAAAAAAAAAAAAAAAAAAAAAAAAAAAAAAAAAAAAAAAAAGGGAAAAAAAAAAAAAAAAACTGCTGGGGATGTTGCCCAGCAAAAAGGCGATGAACCCGCGGAGAAGAATTATGCGGTCGCCCACGTTTTAGCCGACAATGAC
>JADHKF010000051.1:0-73823 GCA_019925685.1 Ceratocystiopsis sp. VPRI43766 | reverse complement strand
ATTATAATACAATCAAAACAACCCGTTTTGGGTTAAAAACAATCGAATATTTTTCGGTAAACCCCCAACTAAAAAAAAAAAAAAAAACCAACCAAAAAAAAAAAAAAAAAAAAAAAAAAAAAAAAAAAAAAAACAATAGGGAATAGTCGTAAAAACATAATTCAAAAATTACGCAACTGGCGCTGTACCAGTGAGATCCGTGCTCGCAAACTTACGAGCTGGCACCTTCTGCTCAAACAGTGCATCAAGTTCCTCAAAGGTGCGGCCCTTGCTTTCGGGCAGATAGAAATACGCCCAGAGCAGGACAGGGATGCTGAGGCCGCCAAACAGGAAGCCGGTGTAGGAGCCCCAGTTGGCGTGGTCCTTGCCCATGGCGTATGGCAGGCCGGCTGTAATGGAGATAGATAGGATGTGCGGCACAAAGCAGGCAACACCCAGCGTCTTGCCGCGGATGCGCGTGCTGGGCAGCTCGGCAATAATGACATAGACGATGGGGCCGAGGCCGATGTTGTAGACAAAATTGAAGAGCAGCAGCATGACGGACTTGGCGTACATGGCAGCCTTGTTGGAGTCGGGTGCAATGCCGAGAAAACCAATGACGAACATCAGGACCGTAGTGATGGAGGCCGTGACAATGTAGCCCGGGCGACGGCCCCAGAGCGTCATCAGCGGCCACGACATCATGTTGCCGACGACGCCGAGAGCGAAAAGGCCGCACGACAGGTCAAAGGCCTGGTTGGTGGTGACGCCGGCAAGCTCGAAGAAGTACGTGCAGTACGACGAGGCCAGGTTGATGCCGCACAGGAACTGGCCGCTGTACGCCATGGCGCAGGTCAGGGTGCGGCGCAGGTTGGTACCACGGAAGCAGTCGAGGTAGGTGGAGCTCTTCTCGTAGCTATCCTCGAGCGCGAGCGTCTCACGCATGTGGGCCAGCATGTTGTCAACGCTGTCGCCGTAGCCGGTGCGCTGCAGGGCGCGGGCAGCGTCGTCGTAGCGGCCGCGCTTGACCAGGTACCAGGGCGACTCGGGCGCGAGCAGGCCGCCGGCGATGAAGATGAGCGGGAAGGCGTACTCGGTCACAAACGGCGCCTTGTATGACCACTTGTCCGAGCGGTCCTCGGTGCCGCGCAGCACACCAATGCCGATCAGCGACCCCAACACTTGGGCCAAGTTGTTGCACGACAGGCCCATGCCGCGCAGCGACACGGGCAGGATCTCGGAGATGTAGGCCGGGCCCAGCACCGGGAAGCTACCGGTCAACAGCCCCGTCAGCAGGTCGCCGACAAAGATCACGGCCGCACTCTCGCCCAGCACCTCGATCAGCAGCGTGAACAGCGACAGCGTGGTAGCGCCCAGCAGCGTCATGCGCGGACCAAAGCGGTCGACGCACCAGCCGCCCCAGACGGCGGCCAGCAGGAAGCCGATGACGGGCGCGTAGTTGAAGGCGGACGTCCACGACGCCGCCAGCACGTACGTGCCTGAGCCGGCCGGGTACTCGTAGCCAAAGCGGCGGCGGAACTCGGGGATCCCGACCAGGGTGCCGACCACTGTTGGGTCGTAGCCGATGATCAGATTGGGCAGGCAGAAAAAGGCGGCCCAGACCACGGCGCTCTTGTGGTGGCGCACGGCCTCAAGAACGGTCATCTCGTGCTCGCGCTGCACAGCCTGCTGGGAGCCCTTGATGGTCTCCATGTCTAGGACCGGACCGGCTGTGACGGTGGCCGGCTGCATGGTGATGACATCTTGGGCAGTCTTAGAGTCCATGGCGGCAGAAGAAGCAAGGTGAATGCGCTGGTCGTGTACAAAAACCAGTGTCTGCCAGAAGCAAGCCAAGCACCTACGACTACGTCTATCATATATATGTATAGTTGCCACGTCTACAAGCGCTGATCGCTCTTATCCAGAGGTGAAGAACAACGCAGATGCAGTCTTGATTTCTGAGCATCCTTTTCCTTCGACGCAGAGGATGCTCGAGATAAGTGGTGTGTGGCTTGCATGGAGGTTGTAGCAACCTTGCTGTATCAGGAAAAAACCCGGTTCCTGGGGGAGTATTTCCACTTGAGGATCCTGGTGGAATATCTCCACATTAGGAGAATTTGAAGCTTCAGAAGTGGTATCGAGACATTACTATTTCCCGATTTGGTCTTAGTTGCGATTTTGAAGGGATATCTGTATCAGAATACTTGCAAGTCGACCACCGCGTTTGGGACACACCCGCTAACCTAGTTGATCAGTTGTGGCAGGCCGTGGCCGTCGTTGGCATACCGGCCCAGCACGCCCACGGGCACAATCTCGTCGACCTGGCGCAGAATGTCGTCGGTGATGAGGTCGACAAAGTCCAGGGCCTTAACGTTCTCGACCACCTGCTCCGGCCGGCTAGCGCCGATGATCAGGCTCGACACGTTCTTGTTCTTGAGGCACCAGGCCAGCGCAAACTGGGCCATGGTGGCGCCGATGGAGTCGGCCAGCTTGGTCAGGGCCTTGACCTTTTCGATCTTCTGGGCCACCTCGCCCGTGTACTTGCCGACGGTCATGGTGATGTAGCCGTCCTTGGAATCGGCCAGGCGCGTGCCAGGCGGAATGGACTCGTTGTACTTGCCCGTCAGGATGCCCATGTCGAGCGGCGAGAAGTTGGTGATGCCCAGGCCCCAGGCGTCGTAGATGCGCGCGTACTCGGTCTCGACGCGGTGCCGCCACAGCAGGTTGTACTTGGGCTGCTCGACGACGGGGCCGACGAGCCCGAGCTGCTTGGCGACCAGGTTGGCCTCGTTGATGCGCTCGGCCGACCACTCGGACGTGCCCCAGTAGAACGTGCGGCCGGTGTCGAGCAGGTAGTTAAAGGCACGCACAATCTCCTCCATTGGCGTGTCGGCGTCGTGGCGGTGCGCGTACACAATGTCGACGTAGTCCAGCTGCAGCCGCTCGAGCGAGTGCAGCATGCCCTCGATGATGTGCTTGCGCGACAGCGTGCGCACCTCGTTGGGGCTGGAGCCGCCCTCGCCGAAGAAGAGCTTGGTGCTGATCACCAGGTCCTGGCGCTTCCAGCCAAACTGCTTGATGGCCTTGCCCAGCAGCAGCTCGGCCTTGCCGCCCTCGTAGCTCTCGGCCGTGTCGAAGAAGTTGATGCCCGCCGCAAACGCCGCCTCCAGGCAGCTAACGTTGTTCTCGTCCGGCACGTGGCCGCCGTACGTCAACCAGGACCCGAGCGAGATGGCCGAGACCTTGAGGCCGGTCCGGCCGAGCTTGCGGTACTGCATGGGCATGTCGGCGTCCGGGTGGGTGTGTGTTTTGGTGGTGCAAGAAGAAGGGAGGGGGGAGGACGGAGGGGGACAGAGAAGGGGGGGAGCTCGAAGCCGCGTATGTGCACGGAGGGAGAAAAGGCACAGAAAGCAGACACAAGATGGGCAGCACAAAATGCAGAGGGGTACTGAGGGGAACAGAGCACGTCACCCGCTTTAGAGCTACGCCGGCTAATAGCGGCCTCGTCGCCGTTGGCTTGCCGTCGCTGTTTCGTCCCCACAACCGCGAACCACCAAAACTGGGCATCTGTCCCAATCGGGAAATGTTCGACCTGGCCCGGCAGACCAGACATCCATCCGGCTGGCGCAGCGATGTCCGTCAACCATAAATCCACTGATAAGCGGAGGGGGAGGGGAGCTTCCGCGCGATAGCAGTAGCTGGTACCGAGCGCGTTTGGCCGTGTCCGTGGCTGCCAGGGTCCGAGGGACGGTGCCAGAGATAGGATCGCAGTCGTCCGACGGCCAGCAGTATATTATCTTCTTCTTTTGTTTTCTCTGCGCCCGTGTCTATCTGTGTCTCATCTGCCTACATTGCCATCCTCGAGCGTTTTCTCATCCTTGCACATCCGCAAACATGCCGCAAGAAATCCTTGGTTACACGTCCAAATGGGTCGTGTCGCCCGGCGAGACAATCGGCGTCAAGGTGTCGACGACGGCGCCCACCTTCAAAGCTCGGTTCTGCCGCGTCATCTCTGGTCACCGCGACCTAACGTACACGGCCCCCGAATACGAGTACTTTGACGAGCTTGTGCCCGAGAAGGAGTACCCCGGCCGGTACCAGGCGTGCCACATTGGCTCCTACGTGCAGGTGGACCAGTGGGCGCTGCCAGAGTATGGCGTGGTTGACTCGGCCGTGGGCCTGACCGTGGACGTGTGGGTGTTTCCGACGTTGGAGGACGCCGGCCACCCGCAGTTTGTGCTCTCGGACCTGGACGCAGCGGGCAAGGCTGGCTTCGGCCTGCTCGTGACGGAGGACAACGAGTACGCGCTGGTGGTGGGCACGGGCGGCGCGGCAGCCGAGACGATCAAGACCGGCGTGGCCATCTCGGTCGGCACATGGACACACGTGCAGGTCACCGTCGTGCGCACGGCCGTGTCTGTCACATTTACGCCCAAGAAGCTGGGCACGGCCAAGGCCGGCAAGGCCAGCGCGGCGAGCTTCGTGCTGCCGCAGCCGTTTGCTCCGGCAACAGCCGAGCCGCTGCGGTTTGCCAGCAGCGTGTTTGGCAGCGGCACGACCGTGGGCAACTGCTTCAACGGCCGCATCGATGCGCCCACGCTGTCGTCGGGCGCCACCGTGCTGGCGCGCTTCGACTTTTCCAAGGACATCCCGACAGACCACGTGCTGGACGTGTCGAGCGCCGGGCTCAAGGGCACGCTGGTCAACGCGCCGACGCGGGCGGTCAAGGGCTTCGACTGGGACGGCAGCGCGTCCGACTGGACCAAGGCGGCCTACGGCTACGGTGCCATCCACTTCCACGAGGACGACCTAGACGACGCTCGCTGGGAGGACGACTTTGCCCTGACGGTGCCGGTGACGGCTCGGTCTGGCGCCTACGCCGTGGACTGCGTGACGCCCGACGGCACTCAGGACCTGGTGACGTTCTTTGTGCGGCCCAAGCCTGGCAAGCGCGCGCCGCTGGCGTTCCTGCTCGGCACGTTCACGTACACGGCCTACGCCAACGAGCACATGTTCAGCAACACCAGCGACCCGCTGTGGCAGCGCGTGGACCTCAAGGAGACGGAGGACTACCTGCGGCTGATCCACCGCAAGGACGTTGGCCTGGCCATGTACGACCTGCACCGCGACGGCTATGGCTGCGTGTTCTCGTCGACAAAGCGGCCGGTCATCAACGTGCGGCCGGCGTTTGTGCACTGGGGCTTCGACCGGCCGCGCGAGTTCAGCGCCGACCTGTTCCTGATCAAGTACCTTGAGCGCCTGGGCATCGAGTACGACGTGCTGACGGACCACGACCTCAACGAGTTCGGCGCCGCCGCGCTCGAGGGCGTGCAGACGCTCGTCTTCAACTGCCACCCCGAGTACACAACGCAGCACAACCTGCAACTGTACGACGACTTTGCCGCGCGCGGCGGCAACCTCATGTACCTGGGCGGTAACGGCTTCTACTGGGTCACGGCCAGCGACCCGGACCCGGCACGCTGTCACCGCATCGAGGTGCGCCGCGGCGTCCAGGGCTGCCGGGCGTTTGAGCTGCCGGGCGGCGAGTTTATGCACTCTATGACGGGCGAGCAGGGCGGCCTGTGGCGGGCCCGGGGCCGCGCGCCCAACTACACGTTTGGCATCGGCTCAGCCGCCTGCGGCCTGGGCCAGGGTGTGGGTTTCCGGCGCAGCGCCGCGAGCTACGAGGACCCGTCGGTGTCGTGGATCTTTGAGGGCGTGGGCGAGGAGGACGTTGACGCCAGCGGGCGCAACGGGTCGATCGGCGCGTTTGGCGGCGGCGGGTCCGGCGACGAGATCGACCGCTACGACGTCGGGCTGGGCTCGCCGCCGGACGCAGTGGTGCTGGCAACGAGCGAGCGGCACTCGGACCTGTTTGGCGCCTTCAACGAGGAGATCATGTTCCCCATGATCGACACCATGGGCCCGACCTGCGACAAGGTGCGCAGCGACATGGTGTACTTTGAGGGCGAGGGCGGCGGGTCCGTGTTCAGTGTCGGCAGCATCAACTGGATCTGGACCATGGCGTACAAGGACTACGACAACAACGTGGCGCGGCTGACGGCGAACGTGCTGCGCGAGTTTGGGCGGCGTGCGGCTGCGAAGGCGTAAACCAATTGTTTTCCGTTCCCTTTTTGCAGTGAACGCGTCCCAATAGAGCAAAGTGAAATTCAAAGAGAAAATCTAGACAATTCCATAGAGACTGCACACATGGTGGTCCAGAAGTGTGAAGAACCCCCGCAGGGTCTCCAGGTACGGTCAAGCGCACGAAGGATGCCAATCTGTGACGATGGAGGATCTACCAATCACACCTTCCTTCGTCCCCTTCAGCCGTCCACATGTGCAGGGGACCGCCCTCCCTAGGATGGGCACAGGACCAGATTGGCCCGACGCGATGCACCGTTGCGAGCGGGCACGTTCCTATTCCGGAATGGGAAGCCCCTCTCTATTGCAATGTACTTTCTGCTTTCGCGGCTGCTGCAGATTCTCTCCACCTATGGCCTGCATATCTGCATGTGTTCGGCGGCGCCACATGCGAGAGTCGGTCTGGAGGACGGGCAAATGGCAGAGAGGGGAAGAAGAAAAGGGGTCAGTTGACGACAGGCGGCAGCATAGATGTTGTATATAAGACAGAGCCAGCTGGCACAGGAAAATCAACCGGGCCTTCGATAACCTCCTGTGTCTCTGTCTGCCTGCTCCCACGATGCCCTCATTTGCTTCTCGCTTCCTCTTCGGCACCGTGGCTCTAGCCGCTGCCGTCTCGGCCGCTCCCCAGCGCCGGGACCAGAGCTGCAACGGCTCGCCCGCTCTCTGTGACCGCCGCTACAGCAACGTCACGTTTGTGGGTGCGCACGACTCCGCCTTCGTCGGCGTGCTGCCCACCGACAACCAGTTCATCTCCGTCGCCAACCAGCTGTCCATGGGCGTGCGCTATCTGCAGGCCCAGACGCACAACAAGAACGGCGCCATCGAGATGTGCCACACCACCTGCGCCGAGAAGGACGCCGGCACGCTGGCCAGCTACCTCGCCCCCATCAAGACCTTCCTCGATGCCAATGCGGACGAGGTTGTCTCGCTGCTGCTTACCAATGGCGACGCCGTCTCGGTGTCGCAATTCGCCAGCGTCTTCGAGTCAGTCGGCCTCGCCTCGTACGCCTTTGCGCCGTCGGGCACGCTGGCCTTGGAGGACTGGCCGACGCTGGCGTCCATGATTTCCAGTGGCAAGCGGCTCGTCGTCTTCATGGGTGTGTTGTTCTCTTCCCCCTTCATTGTGTCCTCACACTCACGCACCTGTCAGACTACCACGCCGACACCTCGGCGGTGCCGTACATCCTGGATGAGTTCACCTACTATTACGAGACGCCGTATGACACCACAGACCCGGACTTCCCCGAGTGCACCATCGATCGGCCGGCAGGTGCAAGCGCGTCGGGCCGCATGGGCATTGTCAACCACTTTCTCGACGTCGAACTCGACCTCTTCGGCGAGGTCATCTTGATCCCGGACACGGTCGCTGCGGCCAACACCAACTCTGTGTCTTCCATCACCGCGCAGACAGCGCTTTGCGTGTCTGCCTATGGCCGCACGCCAAATCTGGTCCTGGTATGTGAAAGAGATCGTCCGAGAAAGGAGTGGACGCTGGTGAAACCTATAGGCACTAACCTTCCCAGCTCGACTATGTCTCAATTGGTCAAGCCATGGCTGCTCAGAACCAGCTGAACGGTGTGTGAGATGGCGTCTGTGTTCCAATGAAAACGCATCCTCTTCAATGTCTTGATTTTTCGCTTTACTGCCGCAATTTCTGAACATATTTTGTATTTGTCTCCTCCAACGCGTAATTTGGCTGTGCTTTCTGCATTATTTTACAGGCCGGTGTTACTCCGTATCCGTACGCCCTGGAAGAATTTAAGGGGTCGCTGCCATTGGACCCACTGTCGCGCCTCGACCGACAAACAAACGCCTTCTTTCCTGCAGCAGAGCAATACCCGTTCAATTCCTTCCCAAGGCCACGCTCATCAACGTCCAATCCTTTCCGCGACCGCAGATTCGAATCTGCTGTCGATGTTCTCCTTTGACAAGCAGGCCTAACTAGGCGCCGTACTGTCGGACGACGGCAGCCAACGGCCTGTGCTAGGATCGCCATGGACGACGCCACGTCGACGTCGCTCAAGCGACCATCGCCTGATGCAGAGAGCCGCGATGGCAATGTCCAGCCCGGCACGCCAAGCAGCAAAAGCCCGAGCGATGGGTCGTCGTTACCTCAAGTGAAGAAGGAGGCCACAGATGAAGGAGGTGTTGCGCAAGCACCCAGCAGCTCGGATCTCATTGACACCGTCATGGGCGGCACCGACGCGAGCGATGGCCCGTCCAAGGCAGATTCACTGCCCCCAAACGCCCGGTTACGCCCCCCTCACAAACTCAAACGCCTGCGCGAGATGCACGACAAACGTCTGGCCGAGATGGAGGAAAGGCTCCAGCCCCAAAAGGCTCCATCGGCGGACGAGCAGGCGCGTGCAGGCCTGCGCCGCGCTCTTGTTCTAGCATTGGACCACGTCGGCTTTTCATCAGCCACATCCGATGCCTTGGAGAGTTTTCTTTTGATGACAGAGACATGTATGTCTAACCCAGATTCAACGCGCCCATGTCCCTTTCGGATGCTAACAGACGGGTTTTTTAATTCTCTAGATCTACATTCTCTTGTCGAAGATGTGAATCGCTTGTCTTTGGCCGCCCGCCGCACGCAGCCAATACCCCTTGACTTCGACGCGTCGCTTGCGCGCTTCAACCTGGGCACAGCAGCCCTGCGGCCACACCTGCGCAACCCCGTTCCCGCATCAAAGCGAAACCCAACATACGTGGATCCGACCGAGGTCCAGCTACAAGGCATCGACAATCCTGAGCTTCTACAACAGCTTCGGCTCGACCTTATTGAGCAACGCCACGCCTACACCGACCTTCCCCTACTCAGTCGCGAGCTTAGCGGTAAGGCCGACAAGGAAGGCAAGGCCTACATCCCCAGCGGGTTCCCCGACTTCCCCAGCATTCACACATACCGCCATACGCCGGTGGACGTCAACACAGTCACTGTCAGCGGAAATGGCCTACGATACGCCGACGACGGGTCTCCTGTCCTGCTGTCGGATGAGGAAGAGGATGATGAAAGTGCCGAGGTCGACACCAAAAACCGGGGTCCTGGCGGACTCATCCGTCGCGATCCAAAGAGTATTCGGGAAGCTGCAGCAGTCGAGGCGAAACAAGCAGAAGAGGCGTTGCGGAGCTTGCTGCGTGCTAGCAAAGTGCACAAGCTCAAGGAGGTACGGGCAGCATCAAACCGCAACATGCTCAACAAGAAGCGATATGCGCTGTGGGAGACGGCCATGCGGGACCTGATTCAAGACACCAAAAGCAGGCCAACCGCTGTGGCGGACGCTCCTCCGGCCGCCCTCCGCGAGGAGATTGCCGACCAAAGCATGATGGTGAATGCAGAGAAGGTCTTTCACCGGAGGGAAATACCACGCAAGGTCCGCAGAGCCGCACAGCAAAAAGGATGATCTGCAGAATGGCCGGGGACGCATGCGTCGCAGTTCAACATTTCGGAGCCGTCGCTCAGAAGCGGAGCGATAAGATGTTCACGTGCATTATGACTAATGACGATTGGGAGCTACTTGGATTTGCCAACTGTGATTGGCTGTCTTTCCCTTTGGGCCCTAAAATGAATTTTTTGGCCTCTGCACACAAAAATCGAAAATTTCCCAATTGCCCAGAGAGGAGCGACCCGCCCTAACGAATCCGCTCTGAACTTTTTTTCTCGAGAGAATACCCTTCGCCTAGAATTTCACATCTCTTCTACCCCCCCCACTCTCCGGATACATCGACGTTTCTGTTTCTTCCTTCAACGAACTCATCCCGTCTACCGGCGTTCCCGACGACTTTTTTCCGTTTTCCGCCACCATGTCCGAGCAGCTCATCCTCAAGGGCACCCTGGAGGGCCACGTACGTCTTTTCTTCCCTTTTGTGATACAGCTTTGGCAAGCCGGTTGAGATGGATGGGCGGGTGCGGTGCTGCAAGAGGAGGGAATCTCAAATTTTGAAAGCTTCTGTGTGCGCGGAGCATGCTCTGTGCTTGGGCGGCGCAGAGGCCGGAGAGAGAAGGCGGGCGGCGAAAAAATCCGGAGGGGACAACGAGGCGATGCCAGGCTATTGCGACTCTGCAATTTTAGGTGGAATTGTTAACTAACGTTTTTGCAACAGAGCGGCTGGGTCACCAGCTTGGCGACGTCCATCGAGAAGTGAGAACGAATGCCCACATCCCCAAATGAAGAAATGCAGAACATGGTTTGGGGAGATCATCTAGCGCATCGCATACTGACGCAATGCAAAACAGCCCGAACATGCTTCTGTCGGCTTCCCGCGACAAGACTCTGATCATCTGGAACCTGACCCGCGACGAGTCCCAGTACGGCTACCCGAAGCGGTCTCTCCACGGCCACTCGCACATCGTGTCGGACTGTGTGATCTCCTCGGACGGCGCGTACGCCCTGTCGGCTTCGTGGGACAAGACTCTGCGCCTGTGGGAGCTGGCGACTGGCACGACGACCCGGCGGTTTGTTGGCCACGACAACGACGTTCTGTCGGTGTCTTTCTCGGCCGACAACCGGCAGATCGTTTCGGGCTCGCGCGACAAGACGATCAAGCTGTGGAACACGCTGGGTGACTGCAAGTTCACCATCACCGACAAGGGCCACTCCGACTGGGTGTCGTGCGTGCGGTTCTCGCCGAACCCCCAGAACCCTGTGATCGTCTCGGCGGGCTGGGACAAGCTGGTTAAGGTACGTGTCTCGCCGTTTTTAGCGTTCCGATTTGGTCGCTTCTTTTACACTCTCCCCCCGACCCCTTCAAATGATGTAATGCGACTTTTTTTCAAAAAGTGTTTGCTACTTCAGAGCTTGCTTCGGCTTGCCATGAGACAACTATTCACCATGCACTGATCCTACCCTCTTTTATTTTTGCCTGTTTCTACCAGAAAATCAGCACATGCTCTTCAGGTTGAACTAACACATGGCTTAGGTTTGGGAGCTGTCGACCTGCAAGCTGCAGACTGACCACATTGGCCACACCGGCTACATCAACACGGTGACCATCTCCCCCGATGGCTCTCTGTGCGCCTCGGGCGGCAAGGACGGCACCACCATGCTTTGGGACCTGAACGAGTCCAAGCACCTGTACTCGCTTAACGCCAACGACGAGATCCACGCGCTTGTGTTCTCGCCCAACCGCTACTGGCTGTGCGCGGCCACGGCGTCGAGCATCATCATCTTCGACCTGGAGAAGAAGAGCAAGGTTGACGAGCTGAAGCCCGAGTTCCCGGCGGTCGGCAAGAAGAGCCGCGAGCCGGAGTGCGTGTCGCTGGCCTGGAGCGCCGACGGCCAGACGCTGTTTGCTGGCTACACCGACAACATCATCCGCGCGTGGGGTGTTATGGCAAGAGCATAGATTGCTTGAGCGCGAAGGGGTGGGGTAGCCATGCTGGGGAAGGGCATATGGACATGACACACGTCGTTCGTCGACCCGCATAGGACCTGACCGGACTGTTTTCTGGGAGTGGTTGGCGAGAAGGGGGGCAGTGAGGGAAAGAGACAAAGCAAGGCTCGGCATTCGGTTGCGCGGTAGCTTTCATCTCTCTTGGTTTCTCTCGTATACCTTCTTCTTGTTTCTATTTTTTGTTTCTTTTTCTTTCCCTTTCACTGTGGGGGGAGAGCGGGCGGAAGGGCGTAACATTGGGCAAAGCAAAAAAAAGAAAGAATCAACGAACGGCATGCTTCACTTTAGGGGGATATGGGAGAAAGCTGCTAGCTAGCCAAAACAAAAAAAGCCAAATAATCCAACCTTGCTCGTAGACGTGGTCTCGATTAGACGACGCTCTACTCCTTACACATACGGAGTACGCTCTGCTGCTATGCCAAGCCCGGGAGCACCGGGCGCTCGCGGGACGAAGCGCCGAGTGGGGCCTGGGACTGGGGGGTTGTGGCGCCGGTTTCGGCTGCTCCGTAATCTATTCCATGTTGTATTGTTCAATTTTTTGGCAGTTTTCCGCCGTCGTTCTTGACGTTTTCCCCTACAGATTCTGGTCCGCAGCTACGGAAAGACCATTTTTTTTCCTTTGATTTTCTCCCTGTTTTCGGACCTGCGCAGCAGCCGAAGTCCCCGGAGTAGATGAGCGGCCCTTTTGCCCGCGATGGCACGAAGCGTACGGCCAGCAATGTACGCGCCGTGATAGCAGAAGCCGACGAGAACGACGGGCATAGAGCCGACGAATCGTCCGCGTCGTTCCTCCGGGCCCACGGTGACGAGCGCGGTGACGGTGAAGGCGACAACGACGACGACGACGACGACGACATCCCGGCACGACGCCCCCGGAACAAAGCACCGGAACATGCCGAGCGGCGCAAGACGGTCCGGTGGCGCGACCTGCCGCGCAAGGGCCAGCTCACGGTCCTAACGCTGGCGCGGCTGAGCGAGCCGCTGGTGCAGACGAGCCTGCAGTCGTATATGTTCTACCAGCTCAAGTCGTTCCAGCCGGATTTGCCGAGCTCCGTGATTGCGAGCCAGTCGGGCATCCTGCACGCCAGCTTCACGGCGGCGCAGTTCCTGACGGCCATGATCTGGGGTCGCCTGGCCGACTCGCCGCGGTTCGGCCGCAAGACAGTGCTGATGATTGGCCTGTCCGGAACCAGTGCGTCTCTCCTTCTCCTTCGCTGTTGTCGTTCTTGCCCATACTGACGCCGTGGTGTACAGTGATCTCCTGTCTCGGCTTTGGCTTCTCGCAGACGTTTTGGCAAGCGCTCCTGTTCCGATCTCTCGGCGGTGCCACCAATGGCAATATCGGGGTCCTCCGCACCATGTAAGTGTCTTCCCCCTGCCCATGCGGCGTCGACATTGCTGCTAACCCACCGGTGTCCAGGATCAGCGAGATCATTCGAGAAAAGAAGTAAGGCCAGGCCATTGCCCTTTTCTGCTGGCTTCTTCGCATCGACATCCACTAACAGCAACAGGTATCAGTCGAGAGCCTTCCTCATCCTGCCCATGACGTACAATATCGGCGTCATCATCGGGCCCATCCTTGGCGGCGTCCTGTCAGACCCGGCACACGCCTATCCGCAGATGTTCGGCGACAGCGCCTTCTTTCTCAGGTTCCCTTATTCTGCGCCCAACCTGCTGAGTGCCTTTATTCTGTTCGCCGCCTGCATGGCCGTGTGGCTGGGTCTGGAAGAGACGCTCGATGCCAAGCAAGGCGAGCGCGACTTCGGCATTGAGTTGCGCCGTGCGATTGCTTCGCTTTTCCGGCGCTCAACCAAAGATATCGCCTACACACCGCTGGCAACCCACGTCCGCCAGTCCAGCGACGGCGGCTCCGTCGATGTCGAGCTATCGCCAACCGCCTCAGAGGGCCCCGGGTTCCCTGCGGCGCAGAAACCGGCCGCGACACGCCCGCGCATGCGGTACACCCAGCGGCTGCCGTTCCGGCGCATCTTTACCAAGAACGTCTCCCTGACACTGCTGGCGCAGTCCGTCTTTGCCTTCCACGTCGGCACCTTCAATTCGCTGTGGTTTGTGTTTCTGTCGACGCCCGTGTACGACCCGGCCGAGGCCGGCCACTACCTGACGCGCAAGCTGCCGTTTGTGTTCACCGGCGGCATCGGCATGCCGCCTCGGGACGTCGGCCTGGCCATGGCGATTCTGGGCTTCTTCGGCATCCTGATGCAGCTGTTCCTCTACCCGACCGTGTCGGCGCGGCTTGGCAACGTGCGGTCGTGGCGCATCTTCCTGTGCTGCTTCCCGGTCACGTACCTGGCGGTGCCGTATCTCAGTCTGGTGCCGAGTCTGTCGCCGCCGCCGCACGCCAAGGACGGCGCGGCCATTTGGCTGGCCATCTCGGCGGTGCTGCTCTGCCACGTTGTGGGCCGGACGTTCTCTATGCCAGCACAGACCATCATCGTCAACAACTGCACGCCGCACCCGTCGGTGCTGGGCACGCTGCACGGCCTAGCCCAGAGCGCCAGCTCGCTCGCGCGCACCGTCGGGCCTGTGCTGTGCGGCTACCTGTACGGGCTGGGCCTGGAACGGGGCATTGTTGGGGCCGTGTTCTGGGGACTCAGCATGGTCGCCGTCTTCGGGTTTGTGACCAGCTTGCTGGTGCGCGAAGGAGACGGACACGAAATATGGTTGGAAGGAGACGAGGAAGAATGAGATACGAGGATGTATATATGATTAGGCTTTTTGCAAACGCGTATACGAGAATATAATGCTACTTTCCATTGTGTAAGGGGCACCAGCAATTGTGTGCTTTGTTGACCGCACGTGGCAAACTGCCGCTAGTTCTTACACACACACACGTCCGCCCCTTTTTCGGCCTTTTTCTACTGGAGCCGCTTATCTATTAAGAATTGCTGCGCGACGACAACGCACAACCACCCACGCCCTACGATGCAGGACCTTGCCACGCTCCGTGCCGGCGGCTACCGGAACGCGGGCCTGACCAAGTTCAAGCTCACGGGTGCGCCGGATCTCGAAGACTTCCCGCCAGAGATATGTGACGACCTGGGCGCCACGCTCGAGGTGCTCGACCTGTCGAACACGCGTCTGGCGACGCTGCCGGCCGACTTGGGCGAGCGGCTGCCGCGACTGCGCGTGGCCTTCTTCAGCAACTGCCGCTTTGCGCGGTTCCCGCCAGCCCTGGCCGGCTGCGCGGCGCTGGAGATGGTGGCGTTCCGACACAACGGCATGGAGACGATTGACGAGGACGCGCTGCCGCCGTTGCTGCGCTGGCTCATCCTCACAGACAACCGCATAGAGCGGCTGCCGGCCAGCATCGGACGCTGTGCACGCCTCGAAAAGTGCATGCTGGCGGGCAACCGGCTCCGCGAGCTCCCGCCGCAGATGGCGCAGTGCCGCAATCTGACGCTGCTGCGGCTGCCGGCGAACCAGCTGGAAGCGCTGCCGCCCTGGCTCCTGACCCTTCCGAAGCTGGCGTTTTTGTCGTTTGCCGGGAATCCCTTTGCGACCAAGAACGCAGTCGTCGCCGCTGCCCCTTCACCCACCGCATCAACGGCTCCCGTCACGTCCTCCCTTCCGCTCATTGATTGGGACCAGATTGAGATTCACCACGTCCTCGGCGAGGGCGCCAGCGGTGTGATATCCCGCGGCGTGGTTCGCAACAGCAGCGCTGTGCCCAGTGCTATCACGTCCGGACAGACGTCGCCAACGCCATCGGGCGCATCGACACCGGCGCGATCGCTGTTTTCGACGCCATCGATTGCGTCGTCTACTGCTACATCTCTGTCGCCACCAGCGCCTCATGTGGCGGTCAAGGTTTTCCGCGGCTCCTTGACTAGCGACGGCACGCCGTACGATGAAATGGCCGCCTGTCTGGAGGCCGGACGGCATGTTAACCTCGTGCAGGTGCACGGTCAGATTCGGTGGGCCGAGGACGACGGCGAGGACGGAGAAGAGACTGGAAAGAAGAGTGCCGCCGACCCCGCGGTCAACGGCTTCCGGGGAGGCCTTGTTATGGACCTCATTCCTCCCGAGTACCGCGTGCTGGGCCAGCCGCCTTCCTTTGCGACGTGCACGCGCGACTGTTACGATGACGGCACCCGTGGCTCGGTCCCGGCAGCCACCGCATTGGCCATCCTGTCGGGCGTGGCGTCCGCGGCTGAACACATCCATGCGCGCGGAATTTCGCACGGCGACCTGTACGCACACAACATCTTGGTGCGACATGGACCAGGGGCCGGCGAGGATGGCGACAACGCAAAGGCCGGGGGTGCCGCACACGCAATCCTAAGCGACTTTGGCGCAGCAACACTGTACGGGCACACGGAGGACGACAACACGGCCAGCCTGCTGGAGAAGATTGAGATTCTGGCTTTTGCACACCTGATCGAGGACGTGCTGGGCCTGCTGGCCGACGCCCCAGCCGTCCGCAGCGAGCTTCTGCGCCTCCACAAGCAGTGCTCAGTCCCGACAGTGGCCGACCGACCAGTTTTTGCGGCCTTGGTGCGCGAGCTGGCGGCCATTCAGGCGAGCCTGTATTAATGGGTAGGTGGCCCATGGGACACACGGTGCGGGCGGGTTGGCCGGCTCATCTTGCTCTGCATGATGTTTGTCTCTGTGCCACTACCCCACCAGGTCGTCTTCCCTGCGCATCTTGTCCGCAGCGTGGCTTGCAGAGGTTGGGGGCACGCTCCGTGTTGGATTAGACTGTTAGAGTAAACGAGACTAGATTGGCGGGCACGCAAAGCTTGGAAGGCGATATGCGGTTGCAGCCCAATCACTCATACATACAGGATGAAATAGAATATATAGACCAACTGCCAAAGCAGGCAGGTATGGACGCGACTGCACAGGGCGGTGAAGACGACATGCGAGGCCTCGTATCCGAAAACAAGGGACTCGTTGCGAGATCCCGGGCGGCTGCATAGAACAACCCCGATGCCGGGAGAGAACACAGCACTCATATCCGGCCATGGGGTCGAGCCAGGTAACACGGCCTCGAAAGATGGAGGAGCATGCCTGCTGAGTTGGGCGTTTCCGGGTGTTCAAGGGGCGGTCTCTCGGCCGTCTCCTGTTGAAAAAAGAAGACTATCTTGTCCTCTTCTCCTCGTCCCCGTCACACATGCTCACACCGACAGTTTCTCCGATCGTCGGGGTGCATGCGTGCCTACCGATCGGCCTGTCCGCCGGCCACGTTCACGGAGCACAGGTGCGACGTGGGAGATTAGAGGGGGAGAAGTGATTGCTCTGGATGTTTAATCTCGACATGAGAGCATACGAGCAAGCCAACTTTGGTCCCGCCGGGTCCTGTTGGGCGGGCGCATCCGGTGCCCGCGACCGGCGAGAGATTGTGGGCAAAGCAAGGCCATTGATTAGAGAAAGTCCAGGCGAGAAGGAATGGCCACTGTAAGATACAAGGCCATAATAATACCCACCAGCCGACGAGGATACAACGTAACACCGTGCAGTGGCCTCGTATCACGCGTAATAACGCACCGTATTACCCGTCCGTTTAGACGACGCAGATAGGCTCTTGAGGCCTGGCCGAACGAAATCGCAGAGAGTCGCCGCGGCGTATTCATGTTCTGGGTCTTCTTGGTCTCAGATCTGCAGCATACGGCATGGCCAGAGTCGCACAGCTTTGCAGGGAGCAGGCACTCAGGACCAAAGTGCACTTTGAATTCGTGGTCTGCCTCGCCCCCCCCCCCCCCCCCTGTTCCTCGTAATGCTGCTGTGATGTTGAGCGCGTGGCCTGCGCTTGCGTTTTAAAGTTGCGGACACTTGAAAATCGCCGTAAATCAGCGTAAGAGCCGCGGGCGGTGCAAGTACAGATACAGAGTAGAGAAACGAAGGCAAGGTGACACATGTGGAAAGCTGTGGCTGCGGGAAGGAGCGGGGCTGACCTGCAGAAGGCCCAAGCCGCGCCTGCCTTTCCATGAGATCCTGCCCCAAGAGTAAAAAGGAAGGAAGTCCTCCGCGAGGGCCAAAACAGGAAAGCACAAGCCTTTTGTACGACGGCGTCGCATCTTACGCGTCGCATCGTTTGCTTGCGTAGTCGTGCGTGCTCGTGCGTAGCGAGACGTTGGGTTCTCGCAAATTGACATCGCCCTGGATTAACCGCGCTTCCTGCGGAGCCCATGCATGCAACGCGCCCCACGTCGGTCACTCGATGGCCAAGCCCTACGGACAATAATCTCCCAGCAGCACCGGACCAGCCTACGGCTCGGCTCGCCGGAGAAAAAGAGAGACGGACGTTGGACCAAACCAGACGACGCAGTAAGTGAGTGCTCGCGGGACGTCAGAGCTGCTCCGACTCAAACAGCGGGCTAAAACAACGCATTCGGGCGCAACGGACGGGAAGTATACGCGCTACGGCGCTCATACGCACGGAGTACGGAGTACACGACGGGCTTTGGGCGCACAGGTACGACGCCCCCCACAGACACACCCTGTCTGGCTGGAACTCCAACCGCCGTCGATCATGAGCAATCACAGGAGAGCCAGCAAGGATCAGCAGGTGCAGAAACGAGCCAAGACTGCTTCTCATCACAAACTCTGCAAACACCGTTACATAGCACTCATATGCGAGTACAAGCTCGCCGGCTCTGCCCGTCTCCCCCCCCCCCCCCCTTCCCTCACGCGCGACCACTCCCCGATGTGCTTCACTGCCGCGGAGTCTTTTTCATCCCCCGCCGCATGCCATGTAGTGCGACCACGAACAGAGGGCCCCGGAAACTCCTCCCGCCTGCTCGCTCCTCCCCAGCACCTTCACCAATCTGAGGGCCAGGCCCTGTTACACCTCATCTAAGCAGGCCCTTTCCGGCTGTCTTCATTGGCGCTCGGCCTGCCCAGCCAACCGTTTTCCCTCACTCTTACCTCTTATTTCCCATCTCTCCCCTCCTTACCCCTCCCACAAGTCTCTCTTGCTCTCTCGGCTCTCTTGCCTACAAAATACCGCAGCAACATACTTTTACCGTCGCATGGGCCAGCAAGCAGCTTGACATCCAAGCTGCCCTTGTTAAGCCGTCACCATGCCGCCCACTCTTCCCATCAACCTGGCCAACTTCCCGACCCTTCGCACAAGAAAGGCGCTGTTGGTGCTCGATCTGCAAAATGACCTTGTCTCGCCCAACGGCGCTTTGCCTGTGTCATCACCCAGTGGCTACGTTGACCGCACCCTGGACTTTGCCAAGGCTTTCCGCGATTCTGGCTCTGGAGATGTCATCTGGATCCGAAGTTTGTTCCAGAGTCCGCGCCCAACAGCAGATGCACACATCATCACCTCGTCTACGCCCTCTGTGAGAGAAAGGCAGCATGCGTCACCGTCAGCAGCTGGCCATGATGAGGATGGAGACGGCGAGGACCCTCGGGACGCAGGTTTTGAGGCCTTTCTGAGTGGCACCGAGTCTGGGTCCAGGCAGTCGCAGCGCCGGCCTCTTCTGGTGCCCGGTAGCTCTGGTGCTGAGATGCCGCCGGCTGTGCTATCCGCTGTCGACACCCGCCGGGATCTCGTTCTCACAAAGTCCCACTACTCTGCCTTTGAGTCCAGCCAGTTGCTCATGCGGCTCCGCACTCGCCTAATCACGGAGCTATACATCTGCGGATCGCTCACCAATATCAGTATCTACGCCACCGCACTGGATGCGGCCAGCCACGGCCTGACCGTGACCCTGATCGAGGATTGTTGCGGCTACCGAAACGCCCGGCGCCACGCCAACGCCTTGACTAGCATCGTGCAGCTGACCGGCTGTGACATTGTCTTGGCACAAGACTTGCGGAAGTCCTTTCCCCCTCCACAGCCAGTGTCCAGCGGCCAACCTACCGACAGCTTTGCAGCCGCGATAGCTGCCATCGCCGCCGCCAGCACCGGGCCCCCGCGAGCACGCCGTCCTACGAAACAGACATCCACGGGACCGGCAGGATTCGCTGCCACCAGCAACTCAGGTGCTGCCAGTATACCTGTACGTACCAAGTTCCCTAAACACAATGAAGATGAGGAGGAAACAAAAGGTGTAAAAGAAGACGTGGCAGATGGCGACGGAAAAAATGTTGTTGGAAAAATGACGGAAGGAAGCAGCACGAAGAAAAAGCGGGAGAAAGAAAAGAACGATAGCGAAGGTGCACTAAGACGTTTGTCTTTCACAGCTCATACTCTCCCCATATCGGTCGCGGAAAAGAGTCGGCGGCCGCTACAACCCCTGGTAGCCGGTGCTGCATCGGACCCAGTGTACCCCGCGCTAAAGGATGCCTCGCCGGCCCGTGGCGAGGCTGACACCGGTGATTCACCGGCGACGCAGCTCACTACTATAACTAGTGTAGCTGGTCAACAGCAGCAGCCGAACTACAACAACCAACTTGCTGCGAATGAGACGGCAAAACCGCTCGACTCCGATTGCAAAACGGGAATGTTCTCGCCGAGCGTCTCCGGCGTGAAAGGCCTGGCCACATCGGCCGCAGGCCTAGGCGAGGAGGACGATGAGTCAAAGTCCGTTGCAGAAGGCTCACAGCCTCCTTTGGCAGATGCCGACGCAGCAAAACAGCCCATCGCCAACGAACAAATCTGCGAAGGCGATACAATTGTCTACCACAATATCCTCCCGAAATCGATCGCGAACGGCATGTACGAGCGTCTGCGAGACGAGGTGCAGTGGCTCCGGATGTCGCATAATGGTGGCGAGGTGCCCCGACTTATTTGCGTACAGGGCAGCGTTTCCGAGGACAGCATCCCAATATACCGCCACCCAGCAGACGAGTCGCCGCCATTGCAGCCTTTCTCGCCAGCGGTCTTGCAGATCAAAAATGAAATCGAGCACGTCGTGGGCCACCCTCTCAACCACGTCTTGATTCAGCTCTACCGTACTGGGAACGACTACATCTCGGAACACAGCGACAAGACTTTGGACATTGTACAGGGCTCGTATGTTTGCAATCTGAGTCTCGGGGCGGAACGGACCATGATCTTCCGCACGAAGCGGGCGCCAAAGACGTCCGAAGCAGAGGTCGAGGCGGGAGGCGCAGAGGCAGAAAAGGTAGCCGGGGCGAAACGCGAGACAGTCCGCGTCCAGCTACCACACAACTCGCTTTGCCGCATGGGCCTGCGGACAAACATGCGATGGCTGCACGCCATCCGCCAAGACAAACGATCGGATCGCGACAGGACGGCAGAAGAGCTGGCCTTTGGCGGCGGACGGATTAGTTTGACGTTCCGCCAAATTGGCACGTTTTTGAGTCCAGACCAGACGGTTATCTGGGGACAGGGCGCCGTTGCCAAGACGCGCAAAGACGCGCGTCCTGTGATCAACGGCCAAACCGACGAGGCCATCCGTATGCTGCGCGCATTTGGCAAGGAAAACCATAGCTCGAGCTTTGACTGGGCAGAGCACTATGGCCAAGGCTTTGACGTGTTGCATATGAACAACGCGCCCAGGTTCTTTGCAAGTGCAGATGCGACAGTGAACTTGAGCATCCAGCTGCTTCTTTCGGATCTGGGCATTGCCTACGCCAAAGGCAGCATGAGTGGCTCGCCCGCAGCGGCGGCGCACGACGATGCAGACACAGCCAACGGAACATTGGAGGCATTTTGGCTCGACCTGCCGGTTCGGCTCGTGGATAATAACCGCGACCGGTCGACGGTGTCGGGATTCCTGGCCATCCTCCTCTATCTTGACAAGGTGTACGGTCGTGCGCGAGAAGCGTCTGCCACCGACGATGCACTCTGTTTCACGAGGCTTCAGCAGGCATTGGCATTGCTAGGGAAATGGAAAAGAATGGCCCGTTCTTTCTCCAGTAACGATGTGTCTACTTCTGCCTCGCCAGCCAAGGCGATGAAAAGCGAGCTGGCCGTGTGGGAGGGCTACATGACGCCAGAAGGCGAGAAGCAGATCTTGCCGTCATCACTTGGGGCTGATGGCGTCGAAGCATGTCTTGTCGACTTTGTCTTCTGGCCTTTATTGCACAACATGGAGCAGGTTCTTACTGGGATGGCTGGAAGCAACGGCGACGCCAACCTGCCAGCAGAGCTGGCTCGGCTGGGGTTTCCAGGCCTAGCCAAGTACTATACGGCATTTGGGGCCAGGGGCAGCGTCAACCGTGTCATTGGTGTATTGGATGGCAAATTGGAATAGGCCTAGGTTTCATGGTATCATATACAATCATTGGTTTTTAAGCACTGAACGTTCGTGATCACTTGGCGCCGTCCAGACTTGCGTCCCGCAGCTGAAACGAGAAGCTGCCCCACGGCGAGGTAGCCACCCAGGTGAGCAGTCTTGGAGCAGGGGGCCCGCCGCCCCCTTCGTTCTCGACGCCGTCCTGCTTGTCAACAGGCCTCCTGGCGCTGGCCAGAGCTTGCAGCAACCGCCGCCTGCGTGCGTTCGAGGCTTGCTGCAGGCCCAGCTCGAGGGCGTCGACGCGCAGCCAGCCGTAGTAGCCCGTGACCAAAGCCGGGCCGGGGACCGACCGGTGGGCGGCAGACTCCGGAGCGACTCCGCGTGCTGGTGTGGCAGTGCTGGGTCGCCCTCCGCTTGCACCGCTGCCGCTGCCGCCGCCAATCACCAGCGTCCCCCACCAGGGACGGTCTCGGGCCCGCCGCGCCCCGTAGAGCACACGCTGCTCGGCAACGGCGACAATCTCGGCGAGGGGTGTGCGCCAGCGCGGGTCGACGCGCAGGACATGGACGTGGGCGAGGTCAGCGGCCGTGACGGGGGCGCTCTCTTCGAAAGGGTCTGTGGAATCTGGGTTTTCGAATAGCACGGCCTGCTTGCCGACCAAGCCAGCGGCGTCGAAGCGCCCCTCGAGATCGACGACCACGACAGCCTGCCAGCGTGGCGCGGCAATGAGCGCAGAGACCAGCAGGTAGACGAGGGCCAGCGGCCGCGTGCCGGCGACAGCGAGGTCGGGCGCGCCGGTGGCACGGAAGTGCGCAGCAACGAGCCGCTGCAGGGCGGGGATGGGGTAGGACGGGAAAAAGCGTGGACGTGATGGCGGTTCCGCCGCAGGGCCGTGCCGCTGGCCAGTTGGGGCTGGTGTAGCGAGTCCAGCTGGTGGTGCGACGGAGGATGAAGCGGCGGTCACGGCAGCGGCGGTTTGTTCCCGTGTAAGGGCACTGGTGCGAATGCGAAGCAGAACCTGGGAAGAGTCAGAGAGACGACAAGCGAAGACGAACGAAGACGGCAACCCTACATCTTCCAGACTGGTTTCTTCAATTTCGCCGAGCAGGCGGTGTCCGGCAGCCACCGGCGATGGCACGCCGGCTGTGTTGGCATTCATACAACAGGGTCTGGAGATTTCGTTGGTGTTGGGGGGAAGTCGACTATGCACAAAGAAACCCAAACGCCGAAAAACACGAAAAACCACAACCACACCACCCACCAAGAAACCACACTGACGTCGCATGCAATAGCACCCACGCTTCTGTCCCTCCCAATGACGCCGCCTTGCTATACGTTCCCGGCCGCCGAGCTGCCCGACCGCGTGCAACTCGACCTCCATGGCCGCCAGCGCAAGATGCCTCTGACGCCCGTTCCCGGCACCGACGCCGACCTCGCAAAGAAGGCCAAGGCCAGCAAAATGCCACCACACATCGATTTGGCCCGCGACTGCACTCTGATAACGTCCATGGTGCAGTACAGCTGTCTCGTGCAGAACCCAGAGCGGCACGACAGCCCCGTGCGATGCTGGCCGGTGCAGCGCCTGTTTCGGAGGTAAGAGGAAAAGCGCGCGGCCCATGCCTCGGCAGCAGCTCGAAAACGCACCGTGAAACTCGGCCTGCTAACCACAGACAGGTGCCAAGATCGCAACGGCAGCTTCATGGTCGAAACGACTGCGTGGGAGGACGCGGCGAGCACCAGCGTGGTGCGTCCATAGCGACAGGGTAGCTGGTGGCTTGGGCCAGCTGCACGACTAGGATATGCTGTCATACTACAGCATGGCAAGGCATTGAGGGCGAAGCTTTACGACAATTGCATGAGCATAATTGACAGACACATTGGCGTTTGGGCAGCACCACGGACATGGGCCGAAGCGCCCCTCTACTGAACGCAGAGCTTGACGAGTGCGCTCCCGATTCCCTGTATCCCATGCATTGAACTGTTTTTTCTTGATCTATTTTGTCGGAAAATAAACAAGTCCTGTCCCCGAATATGTACAACTGGACCGGTCTCTGGCTGATCGCACATCCGGTCCCCCGCGCATGCTATGCATGGTCCCGGACACCCGACACGCCCGGATCCCCAATCGCATTCAATCCAATTCCCCCATTCGATCGCCACCTATCCGCTCGAGTAGTAGGCCGGATCGTCTACTCTGTCCGCGCGGCGCGCTCCGCCTCCAGCTTCTGGTAGTAGGCATCGCGAGCGTTGGTGCGCGGCATGTGGTAGCCGTACCAGAAGACATTGCCCATGACAAAGCCCAGACCTATAAACACGGTCAGCAAAACATCCTCGTTCACTCTTCACATTCACCTGCGCGCGCAGCCCGGAACGCTGCACGCGTAAGGAAAGGAACACGTACCAATGCCAACACTGAGGTCCAGGATCAGACCACGGCGGAGCATCTGTTGTCGCACACCAGTTAGCAAACTGCCCTTTTCTTGAAGGCCAACAGCATCCTAAGTTCTTCCACTGGCTACTGCCGAGTATCGCGCCTCAAGCATCTTGCCCGTCAGCCGTTCCCCCCTCCCCGCACGGCTTTCTGCTGCCGACCCCCTCCCCCCAAAAAACGAGTGCGAAACGTACGCCAGTAATCGGTTTGACGGCCATTGTGACGGTTGTCAACTTTGTGAGACAGACAAAGATAATAGGAGTGTGCGTGCGTCGCTGCCGGACGTGTGTGGTTGCGTGGAGGAGTGTGTGGTTTGTCGTGACGAGGAGGGAAAAAACGCAACACAAAGCCGAAAGCAGCCAAAATGGTCTGATGCTGCGTTTGGAGGAGCCACTCAGAGCCCGGGAAATACACCTTGGTTAATTCGCGGCGTCTCGGAATATCACGTGATTAATATCACGTGTTATGATTTGCGCTTTGCTTTTTTTTCCTTGGACCGAACGTCAATTTGAAGCTTTTCGAGCCTGCCACGGCATTTGCGGGTGTCTCTGGTGTCTGCGCAGCGCAAATCCCAGTCACCATGAGCCTCAGCATTCCCTCAAGGAGGGTTTTCGTGACTGGTACGTTTTTGTGTTTTACTCCTTCGTTTTTCGCGTTCTCTTTGCTCGTACGTAGCTAACCTCCAAACCCGCAACAGCGTCGACGGTCTGCACCACCTCGTCGGCAACCACACCCGCAGCCGCGGCTGCTCTTGCTCTCCTCTCACAGAAGCAAAAAGGCCAGAACCTCACACAGCATACCGTGTCGAATGCTCGCCTGCTACACACTACGGCAGCGCGCCCTGTCGACTGGGGCCGCCTGTTTGGTCGCAAGAAGAAGACACCGAGTACACCGAGCGATGTGGCCGGCGGCTTTGCCAAAGAGCTGTCGAACCATCAAACGCGGCAGGAGCTGCGTGAACGCATGACGAACTCGGGCTTGGACGAGAGCCCGCTGCTTGCAGGCGAGATCGAGGAGGCCGGTGGCAAGGATGCAGTCAAGTCGACGGATAAGGCAGCGCCTGGCCACCGCAACCGAGTTGGCACGTCGCTGCTTCGTGCGGATCTTCAGCGTGCCATTGATCCGGACCCTCGCAGCCGTGTGCGCTGGGAGCGCAAAATGGTGATACGACAGGTCGGGCGCATGCTGGACCCGGCTGGCCGTGAGACCAAGGCCGAGCGCCTGGCGCGCACGGAACGCGAGCTGTTGCATCAATCTACGCCACTGCCTACGAGCACAAAGAAGCTCATGTACCTGGCGCGGCAGATCGCCGGAAAGACGCTAGAGGATGCTCTGGTTCAAATGCGCTTCAGCAAGAAGAAGATGGCCAAAGAGGTCATCTGGCTCCTTGAAGAGGCTCGCGACATGGCCATTGTCGAGCGTGGAATGGGGCTTGGAAATGTTGCTGCTGGTGAGGCCACAGCAAAAGAAATCGCAACCGACGGGGCGAAGCCTTCGGCAGAGCCTCTCCGCATTCGGACGAAGGACGGCCGGTGGCTCACGATTACGGACCCCTCGCGCATCTACATCGACCAGGCCTGGGTTGGCAAGGGCGAGTGGCGCTCGTCTGCTGTTGACTATCGTGCGCGCGGCCGTCGCTTCATCAAGTGGTCACCATCTGCCTTTCTCTCTGTTGTCCTCAAAGAGGAGAAGACCCGCATCCGTCTGCACGAGGAACGCGTCGCCAAGGAGGCCCGGAAAGCGCCTTGGGTGCATCTTCCAAACCGTCCTGTTACAGCCCAGCGGCCATACTATTCGTGGTAGGAAGTTGTACGCCGCCTAGCCGCAGGGAAACACCTTGCGGCAAGCATGCACGTCGCACGTGTGGTGCATGTTTAGCATCGCACTATTATAACAACCAATCTTGTACCAATACGAATATATGTCATTTTGTCACATAGAGTGGCGACTTACTCGCTTGATATTTATTATATTACAACCAACAAGACCCATACGGTGTGTCTGTTGACTCGGGTTACTTGATACTTTGTATCTCATCGCGGATCCAGATTTTTAGGGGAGCTAATTTGCCGGAGAATTGCTCCTGCCTCAACTTCCGTCCGCCGGTGGCTCTCTTAACATAATAAATTGCTCCCCAGGAGCTATTGAGTTTATCTGTGTCCCCCCTCCGGCCAGACCAACCCCGTGAGGCCGAAGTTGTTCAAAAATGCGGGCAAAAAGAAGTGCCGTTTACACCATATTCCTAGGCACGTGTCTAGGCACCATGTCTTCATACCGCCGAGACCTCATTTCCAAATCCGCGAGGGTGTCCCGATGGCTATGGTCATCTTTGGCAAACAACCGTCCTGAGCCGGCCATTGGCTCCGAGATCTGAACTCCAGTCTTGGAGATAGAATTCGAACGCTTCTTGTGCTTGCGAACAATGACACAGGCGACAAGCATGGCAATCAGGGCAACCACTGCCACAGCAGCACCAATGCCTATTCCAGCCTTAGCGCCCGAAGAGAGGCCCGACGAAGCAGCTACTGCTGCACTGTTGGTGGATGTCTGTCATACAGTTAGACACAAAGCCAGTCAAAAGTGCCAGTTTTCGTGGCTTGTCCGGATAGATTGACAGTTGTCGAAACTGCACTTACGCTAGATGGGGCCGACACAAGACTGGCCGTGGAAGAGGAAGAGACAGAGCTTGACGAGGGGGTTGCTTGGCTGCTGGTCGTCGAGGTTGTAAGGGGCGCAGCAAGAAGAGTGCTAGGGCTTGCACTGGAGCTGGAGGTCACGGCAGCGCTTGAAATTGCAGTCGAAAGGGGTGCTGTGCTAAGAATGATCCCAGTGCTCGAGCTTGGTGTGAAACCAGGTGCCAGAACAGAGGATAACGTAGGGTTCGAGGTTGGCACAGCGACAGACGACACTACGGCTGAAGAAACTGCCGGTGTCGTAGCAGAAGCAATAACCGACGTGGCAGGAACAGCTGCAGACGTAGAAGGGATAGCAGCCGCTGTGGTTGGGACAACAGAAGACGTCGCAGGAATAGCAGCCGCAGCTGAAATCGTGTCAGCGCGCTTCAGCTGAACGAGCAGGACCTCAAACTCTACTTACTTGCGCAGACTCCAATGAGATAGTTTGTGACAGACGGGAATAAGTCAGCAGCGCATGCTGCGCTTGCACAATCACGGACCCCGTTTTGAAAATTGGATGCGGCACAAAGACAAGCTGGTGAGCCGTCGGTACATCCAAACGAACTGGCCTGGGATACAAGATTGTCCAGACATGTTTCCTGGGGGAATGCGTTAGAAGTCGATCAGCACTGTCAGGTGGCTAGAACTCACGCCGCAGCCTGGCAAAGATGCTTCGTCTGGGAAGCTCTGAGCTCTGGCAAGGCCAATAAGCAGTGCCAGGAGCGGAAGGGAACTTTGCAACCGCATCATGATGAGACAAGAGGCAGAAAATAAGAAGGGATGGTGAAGAAGAATAATGTCTGGGCAGACACCTCCAGGGCGGTTGCTGAACGTCCTCGTAGTTATACGCAGGATGGAAAAACTCAAGTGCAGGCCCGCTGATACCACAGAGAAAGGAAAGAAGAGTGAAGGAAAAACGGGTGTATGAAAGACTGGAAGTTGACAAGCACGTCTCAGACGCGAAGCGAAACGAACAAGTGACTGTATTCAGGCACGTGGGTGCAGATGATGCGGTACTGATGAAGGCAATTCTTGGAAGGTGTACCGGCCTAGGCCTGCGCGCTGCACTGACACTCGGAATGCGGTGTGGTGGTCACGAATGCAGCCAGGATGCAATTGTCTGACGGTGTGGCGCGTTTTATTTTTGTCGACGGAGGTTGTGCGACGGGTTGAAGAAAAATGTCTGACTGAATCGTATGTATATGTTTTGGTTTCTCCTTCCCGTTGTCTCTCGGCCGTGGGGACAAGGAGAATGACTGTGGCTCAAGGGATGTATTAAACAAGCGTTAAAGAAGCGGGCAGGAAGTCATAAACTTAAGGCCTGAAAGATAGAAGAAACAAAATGTCAAAAGGTGAAAATGAAATATGAAGCGAAAGTTGTCGTTGGTGAGGACACAAAATTTAGTACTAAAAAAGGAAGCAGAGAAGGGAACCCGATATGGAAGGAGCGACTTGAAGACGAAGCAACACAAAGAAAGAAGAAGAGCGGACGAGTATACGTAAAAAAAAGGAAGGCACGTACGCCGCGGAAGAAGGGAGAAAAAGAAGCAGAAGAACGGAAAGGGCGAGGATAAGGTCGTTACTTAAAAGCGGACGCCCGTAGGTCCTTCCACTTAGACGGAATACGAAGGCGCAGTGCATTCAAACAAACTGTTTGCCAGGGGTATGCCGTCGCTTGTTGGGACACCGTCGTTTCCAAGACGCGTGGTCCTTGGGCAAGGGGCCAATGAGGCTGTCAGGGGCAGAAAACTTATGCATGCGGTACGCCGAAGCACACCCTAGCCAGAAGTATACGAGTTGTGCTCTAAGATACTTCTATGCGAGCTATTGCCGCGTTCAAAGCGTCGTCGTTAGAAGTAAGACGGGCTCTTGTGCCTTCCTATTAGGGTGGTGCGACTGGCGGTGAGCTGCAGCATTGTGCATTGCGCTGCAGAGCGCTGGGGACGGGGTCCGAGGTGCGTATGTGGAAGAACGGCATTGTCTGTCGCGTTTGGTGAGGATTGTGCATTCCATGCGGATCTACAGGCACGCTTCTCGCGAATTTCCATCCCCGCGTGCCACCAGCTAAGCCAGCGCGCCCCTGTTTGGACCCCCTGAAAGGAACATTCTGCAGGCTAGTGTCTCAGGTTTTACACGCTACCGACCTTGGTTACTAACCCTTTCAGTAGGAGATGTAAAAACCTCTTACGAAGTATGTACGAAGGATTCAGGGCTGCATTTCTTCCGAGAGCAAGATGCCGCATATATACTTGTAGAGAGCTGGTGTATGCTCATTGCTCGTGCTCGCCCGGGGCCGACCAGAAGACGGCAGCCGGTGTTTCTGCTTTAATCTTTTGTATCACGAATGCCCCGAAAGGTGAAGACAGCCTTGTGGGAAATTGCGACGGGACAGGGGTGCCACAAGCACAAGGATCTCGGATACATAAGACAACGTCGTCTTGCGAGCACACAAGCGAGCATGGTATGAGGTTGCGCATTTTCCTTTGCACGTTGCGAAGAAGTCTCATCTGCCGGCCTGGATAAAAACAGGACTGTTCAGTGTTCGGTCTCGTATCAAAGCCAAACTTGATTGCAAGGCATTCCAAACGCGTACAGGAAGATCGGATGCGGAAATATGAGCAAAGGGAGGAAGTGCATGAGAAGAATGCGGTCTCCCTGCAACGCGGTGCGACCGCGTAGGAAGGGTACACAGCTAGAACGACTCAAGGTGTCATACAGCCTTGCCGTTTGCTCATGCGTACTTCCAAGAACCGGTCCAAACGCGACTGGTCCAAACCGCGCACCCATCTCGCCTACCCGTGCATATAGCGCCAGTCTTGTCATCTCACTCCATGCTTTCCGGCTATAACTTGCGATGAGGTGTTCGAGCATCCGCACATGATCACGCTGTAAGAGCCCCTGCTCTACTCCATGCTATCGCATGGCTCTACGGTGTGCCGAGTACTATGCTACAGAAAGGGCGAGACAAGCACCTAACGTCACTGTAAGCCATATGATGTTTATACAGTATGGCCTGTCACGGATCCTAGCAGAAGCAGATGATTCCTTGTTAGCTTCCCACGAAGCCGGGTGGTTGCGCGAGACGCCCCAGGAACGTTGCAACAGACCAACGGACCGTTGGTAGCCTAGATCGGATTCTTACGAGTACTCAATTTACGGAGTACGCAGACCCTGAATTTTTATAACACCAATCCTATAGCCCAGGGGTGCGCGGACTATGGCCGTGACCGAGCGAGACAGAGAAACAAACGATCTTCTCGTCTTAAAGCCTCAATTGCTGTCTGTGGGTGTCGTTTCGTTGTTTCTTGCAACACACAGACACGCTTTGACCCGCCAAGTCGGCTGCTTGTTTGATCTTCGTACGGAGTAGGGATGAAGGGGACACGGCTTTATCCGGGCTTCATCCAAATATGCGAGTGAAGGCAACGAGGTCGAAGTGCCCGATGGGCTTTGTTTGAGGGCTATTATTACGATAGAGTCGAGAGGGACTGCATTCGGGCGTACCATAGATCGCTCTTTCCCGTTAATCTCAACGCCTTTCCTAACACTAAAGGCGCGAGCTCGACCGCTACCCAATAAAAAACCGCTTGCATCCACAAACTACGTCAGAAACATCCGATCTTTCAAGCTGCACAGTTAGCGGGTATACAGCGGATGGCAAGGCGGCTTTGGCGGAGGCCCTCTCGTTGACTTTTAATTCTTTCCCGCGAAGTAGCAATTTTTTCTTCTCCACGCTTGTTACATCCCGAAGATCCACTCGCCGCCGTCTCCTAATGCGGGAACTCATCCTGCGTGCGCGCGCGCTGATTCACAACGCCCGTGTTTTTTTTGTTTAGGCAGGCACGTCTCCAGATTCGAGGCCCCAGGGCGCCATCTGCCAGAGAATACCTTAACGGCCAGGCCACGACACGCCAAGTCATCGCTAACCAATCCGGAAAATAACCAGCCCAGTTATTCTTTTTCGCTTCCTCCTACGAATCCTTTTCTTGCGTTCCACTGCTTTGCGCTTCTTCCAGCCGGCAGCCATCCGCTCCTTTATTGTTTCCTTTCTTCTCTTCTGCTTCGCATCTTCGTCTTTCTTGTTTGTTTCTCTCTTTTCTTCTACCAAATATCCCCCCGCCGGGGGGCACCAGACAGCCGTCGGCGCGACAAGTTTTACGAGACTCGCAAAGAGCCCAAACTGCTTCGGCTGCCTCCCTTGTCACCTCGCTTCCCCTCGTCTTTTTGGCCGCGGCATTCGAAAGCCAATGATCACCGACTCGCCCCCGTCCGTTTCCTCCACTTCGTCATCCCGTAACGACCATGGCCAGCCCTCCGCCGCGGCCGCCGCCCGTCGGCGAAGACAGCTGGCTTGATTTCATCGAACAGCAGCGCCGACACGCGACCACTCTCCAGCAGCGCGTCCACGTCATCGAACTCTACCGTTCTGCCGTAAGCGCCGAACCCGCCAGTATTCGTGTCTGGATCGCCTACTGCGACTATTTCTGGTCCCTCTATGTCGAGTCGAGTCGCCGCAGTGGCCCCGTTGCCAGCTGGCCGCCCGACGAACAAGCCGCCGCTGCTGAGATCTTTTCGCTTGACACCGGTCTACATCTCTGGAGTGAGGGTCACGAGGCAACTAAGTTCCGTCTCAGCGACAGCCACCAGCTATGGGATCACTGGATCGCACTGGAGCGTGACCTGCTCGACCGTACGCGTACCGCCGATGGTGTGCGCCGCATCACCCACCTCTACCGCAACCGCCTGTCAGAGCCGCACGCCACCTGGGATGACACTTCCTCTGCCTTCTCCTCGTTCCTGTCCGAGTACAACCCTGCCGCTTACGAAGAGACGATGCGTGCCGTTACCGAACAGTCCCGTGCTGCGCGGCTTATTTACGAACGTCGCGACGCTATGGAAATGGCGCTGGCTGCAGCCATCCGCTCTGGTGACGAGCAGGCCCACAGAGACGCAATGGCACGCTATTTAGACTGGGAAATAGCAGCCGTGGCCGAAGAAAAGCACGATAAAGCCTTGGCTGTGTGCGTTGCAATCGGCCTGTTTTCGCGCGCTCTCACTGGCATCTTCAACACAGACGATTCCACTTGGACCGACTTTTCTGTATTTGTTTCCCAGCTCCGGAGTCAGATTGGCGACGGGCAAGCACGAAATGAAGAGCTCGCTCGCGTTGTTCCTAACGGTCTCGACATTTTACAGCGAGCTGTACAGCACTGCCCATGGTCCGGCACTTTGTGGGCACGTTACATCATCTGTGGTGAACAGGCTGGTCTCAGTTTTGCTGATATGGAGCGCATCAAACATGCCGCCACCAACAGCGCACTTGATCGAGATGGCATGGCTGCCGTTGTCGACATGTATGCCGCCTGGTGTGGATACCTGCGTCGTTGCGCTATGGACCCCAATGCCTCCGATGAAGCTATTGACCTTGCTGATTCAGGTCTGGTGGCTGCTCTTGAGGCTGTTCAAGTCTGGGGCGAGCGTCGCTTTGGCAGCGCTTTCCAGGGCGACCCAAACTACCGTTTGGAACGGATCATGATCAACCACCTGACCGAAAAGCACTGCGCTATTGACGAAGCGCGTGAGCATTGGGAAAAACTAGCCAAGAAGGATATTCTCGCTCACAACTACAGCTTCTGGATGAGCTACTACATGTGGGAGATGGTCGTGTTCCATACTGTCAAAGGCTCCGGCAGAAGTCCAACCCAGGCCGCAACAGCGCATTCGCTGCGTGCACCCTCTCCAGCTGCAACAGTTTTACGGAGAGCTCTTCATCAACCCCATCTCAACTGGCCTGAACACATCATGGAAGTCTACAAAAAACACTGCAACGACTTTGAGAGCGCCGAGGTCATGCAAAGCGCCATTGATGACATTCACCAGCTACAGAAAAGCATATACTTGCAGCGAAAAGAGCAGGCAGCATTGCAGACAGCCGCCCAGGCCGAAGCCCAGGTTCAGGCCCAGACCCAGGCTGAGTCTCGTTTCGAAGAAAATGACCGCACGGCGGATGCCCAGTTGCCAACCGCAGAGCCAGCTGCTACTCATTCACAGAATGAAGCCGAAGATGGGGGGGGGCATTCACCATCGGGTATCAAGAGAAAGTGGGAGGGGCACCCAACCGACACCTCCGGCGCCAAGCGACTCAAGGAAGAGACGGACAACCTGCTGCAACAAAAACAGCAAGCAGCACTTAAACGCGACCGGGAAAACACATCTGTTTTTGTGGCCAACCTACCGGTCGATGTGACGGTCACCAAAATCCGACAATACTTCCGGGACTACGGCCATGTCAACAACGTTCAGCTAGAGAAAGAAGCAGATGGCAAGTCGGCGGTGGCCCTCGTGGAGTTTCGGTCTGTGGAAGATGTGCAATCGGCAGTCATTCGCGATGGCAAGTACTTCGGGGAGCACACCATCTCCGTGAAGCCAGCTACAGGCGTTACGCTGTACCTGACCAACTTTCCCCCGACGGCGGACGACACGTACATTCACGGCCTCTTTGACAAGTGCGGCTCTATCTTCGGTATCCGGTGGCCCAGCCTCAAGTACAACGCGCATCGTCGCTTTTGCTATGTTTCGTTCCGGGACGCAGACTCCGCAGCAAGGGCTGTCCAGCTGGACGGCACAATGCTCGAGGACAAGTACAAACTGTCGGTCAAATACTCCGATCCCACAGCGAAAAAGGCACGGGAGGGTGCGATTGAAGAAGGCCGTGAAGTTCATGTCAAGTACCTCGGCTTTGACATTGACGAGAAAGCCATCGAGAAGCTTTTTTCAAAATACGGCGAGGTTGAACGCGTGCGCTTACTGCGCAATCTTGCGGGCCGCAGTCGTGGCTCTGCATTTGTTGTCTTCCGGACAAAGGAAGAAGCCCAGCAGGCCGTGGCCGAACTGGACAAGGCAAAGTTTGGGTCGCAGATTTTGGCCGTGGAACTTTCGGTGTCCGGGAACTACAAGCCTTCAGCACGAGAAGCTTCGGTGACCGCCGAGTCTGCGGCGGCAGCCTCGGACAAAGCGGACGAGATATCTTCAACAAAGGACGAGGCCAAGGATGAGTCTGTGGCTGAAAAGGACGCTCCACAGGATCGGACATTTGCTCTGCTTGGTCTTCCTGACACGGTGAACATTGCGCGTATCCGTGCCCTCCTCGAGCCACATGGCCGCATCGTCAAGCTTGTACTGCGTGCAGACCATGGAGGAGCCATTGTCGAACTTTCCGATGCGGCGACAGCGGCCAAGACGCAACTGGCCTTGGACGGTTTCCAGCTGGACGATCAACACAAGCTTCGGACGGGCAAGGTTGCGGATCTTTTCAAGGAAAAGGCCGAGGTTCGCATTGATCGTGTCGACAAGAAGACTCAGCGACCTGGAGCTTCTTCTGCCCCGGCGACGACAAAGCCGGCGACTTCAGCTACAACTACAAGCGCAGCATCTTTGATGCCACCGCGCGTGAAGCGACCAGTTCTGGGTGGAAAGGGTGCAAAACGTGGCATTGTGATTGCCGGAGGCCCTCCGACTGCCCCGGGATCTAAGAAAGATGCCCAACGAACGGTTGAAAATGGCGAGACACCTGCGAACCATCCACCTGCAAAAAAGTCGAATGCCGAGTTCCGTGCGCTGTTTCTCGGAAGTGGCGGTGGGAAAGAGAAGGCGGCCAAGGTAGAGGCCGAAGTGGGTGGAGGTGTTGAAGGCAGCGATGCCGGTTCTAAGATGGAGGTTGACGGGGAGGTTAATGGCCATTGAAGAAGAGAGGACGGGGGGCATAAACAAGGATGGCTTTTTTGGCCGAGTGAAAGGCCCCTCATATACCCTTTTGCCGAGCAGCTGCCCTGCTTAGTTTCCTATTGTTCATACCCAGGAGGGTGTGCGATGGGCAAGGCATGGCAGCTGTGACGGGATCGCATTTTGTTTGGATTGGCGCATGGTAGCATGGGATGTCTCGTGCTTTGTCGGTTCGTGTGACTATGTATGTAAAATAATCTTAAAACTGGCACATGAACAGTGTCTTGATTTTGAAATTCCAGATCCTTTTCTCTTTAACCGTTGCTCGGTGCAAATGAGTACACTTTCGCAGGCTGACTGATGTAATCTGCCTCTATAGACTAAACTACGGCACTTTTGAAATCAACAAGCACGAGGGATCGTGGCGCAGTTGGCTAGCGCGTAGGTCTCATACCTTGAGTACTCTATATCCTAAGGTCGTGAGTTCGAGCCTCACCGATCCCAGCTTTGTTTTTTTTGGGGGTTTTTTTTTTTTGATATTCTTTATCATATAAAACATGATGGAGCAAATATTTTGTTTCTGAGTGGCACATCATGTAAATCAAAATTAACTAGTTTTTTTTTTTTTTTTTTTTTTTTTTTTTTTTGAATCTTTGTATTTTTTGTATTGTTTTTTTTTTTAAGAAAAAAAAAACTTGTTCTGCAGTACAAGCACCTTTAACAGCCTTAAAAAATTGTATCCGGCAGCGGGCATGACTCGCCATGGAAGGCCTTGAAAAACGGATCCCACACGACCGTCGACCGCGTGCTCGCGATACCGTTGTTGAACTTGAGCTGTGTGTGATCCACAGGGGTAACCAGCTTGCCACTGGCCTCCAGAATCTTGCCCGAGTCGGTGTTTCCATCGGCCAGGCACTGATCATATGCGGCCACAATGGTATCGACGGGCGTCAGCACCTCCTGGCTGACGGCGGCGGCCATGGCTGGCGGGATGATGTTGGTGGCCACGAGGCCGGGACACACACAGTTGAGGAGGATGTTTTCTTTGATGCGCAGGATCTCGGCGGTGCTGCGCACAAACTGGACGACGGCAGCCTTGGCGCCACAGTACTCGGGGTACGTCGGGTGTGGGTGGATGCCGCCGTTGGAGGCAGTCACTACGACCTTGCCGCCGGGAACGGCATTGTGGCGCATGAAGTGGATGGACAGCTGCACGCCGTAAATGATCCCCTTGTAGTCGACATCGGTGCAGCTCAGATCGGGCTCGGGCGGGATGTCTTCGACGCTGTTGTTGCGGTGGCGGAAGATAAACACGGACGACCGCTCAGTGACACCAGCATTGGCCATGACCGCGTCAAGTCGGCCATGGCGATCCCAGACAGCCTTGAAGGCAGCAGCCTGGGAGGCATAGCTGCCGACGTCGCAGTGGATAAAGAAGGTCCGGGGGCCGAGCTTTGCAGCTGGGTCGCGATGTGTCAGTGCCTTTTTTTTTTCCTTTTATCTTTTTCTTTCTTTCTTTCCATTTATTTCCTTCTTTTTTTTTCCCCTCGAGAGAAATGGTCTTGTTGAGACTCACCCAGTTCCTCGCCAGCCTTGTCGTTGACATCGAACAGAGCCAGATGCCAGCCCTTCGCTGCAAAGTGAGTGGCGAGGGCCATGCCCATGCCGGACTAACATGCATTCGTTCAGCAGATGCGGCCGAATATAAAACACGGCTGGGTGCAGGGAGGGTCTTACAGCAGCGCCGGTCACGATACCGACCTTGGTATCTGCCATGATTCACTTGGTTGTGGGCTTGTACGAATCGTGATGGTGTAGTCTTGGTTTTTTTTTTTTTTTGTGTGTATTTTGTATGAGAAAGGTATTTGAAGCACAGCTGTGACAGCTATGTGCAGCATCACTTATATAGCAATTGGCGCAATGCCATGGAAGCATGCCCCGCCCATGCCATCGCATCAAACAGCTGCGGGCGGGGGAGCCAACGCGACAAGGAAAATCAAAGCCGGGCCCGTGACAACCTTTGGCGTTGGCCACATCACGGTTGTCCAGGGACATATCCTTCGGCCTGCTCGTACGAGGATCTACAAACCCGAGCCGAACTACCCCATCTACAAACCCGAACCCGGCCACCCCATTTACAAGCCCGAACCCGGTTACCCCGCAGCCTCAGAACCCCAGCACCCCAGAATCCCGAAACCGCAGGAACCCAATCATGGTTGGTAGCTTTTCTGTAGCAGGTGCGGCTTTCTCTTCTCCAGGTCGAGAATCATCTGGCCAAAAAGACCGTTCGCCCAAGAAAACCTGTTTTCGTTAGAATCGAAGGAAGAGCCAAGAAAAGAAAAACAAAAAAAGCAAAACAAAAAATAAATAAATAAAACGTACCACTGCCGGGTCCAGCGGGTTTGGTTGAACGTGTTTATGCTCTCGTGGATCAGACCGAGTCCGTCTGTGCTGCCCACAAGCATTTTCAACTGCGCAGCAATCTCCCCGTCGTCGGTACTCGTCAGGATGCGCACGATGCTTGCCATTGGCCACGCCCAGCCAGGTCCTTGATGCGGCCCGCCGACGGCAGAAAGGACCGGGCCGTGCATGAAGTAGGGGTTTGTGCTATACAGATTCGATCCTCGGCCCGACGCGGTCGACAGAATCGCTGCCCGCGTGTTCTGGTAGACCGGATCGTCCACCGTGGTGAAGCCAAAGAACGGCGCTGAGAGGAGACTGGGGATGTTTGCGTCGTCCATCAGGATGGACGAACCAAACCCGTCAATCTCGTACGCATACACCGACTTTCCGCCGACGTTGGGGTGCGGCACGATGCCGTGCTGCAGGATGGCTGCCCGCAGCTCGGTCGCGAACTTGTGTACGCGCGATGCCAGGGCGGTCGGAGCCTGGTGGCCGAGACGGTCGACGATCTCGGCGGCCGTCCCCAGGTAGTGGGCGAACATCATGTTGGCCGGGATAAACAGCTGGAGAAGCGTGCTGTCGTCGCTCGGGCGGAAGGCCGAGCGGACCAGGCCCGTGCCGGCGGCCACGGGGCTGCCAAGGCCGTCGTTGGCCAGGGTCTCGGAGGCGCGGTTGGTCTGGCGCATGAACGTGTAGGGCGACGACAGCACGGTCCCGTTGGCGGCATACGTCGGCGTCTGCATGGCGGTGGCCACGTCCAGGACGGCCTGCAGCGCATCCAACCACCGGAAACGGCCAAAGAAAGCGGCGTCGTTGGTGGCGCGGTAGTAGTCGGCGGACACCTCGAGAAAGGCGGCCAGGCTGTCGAGCTCGTACTTGCACTCAAAGACGTGCGCTGAGTCGTAGGTCGGGTGCACGACGTCGCTGGCGGCATAGGTGTTTGTGGCCGGGCCCAGGCCCGACTCGACCGGTGGCTGGAAGCTGTTACAGTACGGCGCCTGCAGCAGGTAGCGGGCCTGGAGGTTGATGACACCACGGTAGAGAGAACCGAAGCCGTCGGCATCCTTGCCGGCGCTGTCGGCAGACAGCAGCGAGCGGTACGACTGCATCTGGTTGGCAGAGTCGCGCAGCCACATGGCGTTGATGTCGCCGGTGATGACAAAGGTCAGCTCCTCGGCTGCGTTGTCGGCGGCCACGCCCTTCCAGCGGATGGCGGTGTCGAGGGTGTTGGGAAATGCATTGACAAAGAGCCGGTACAGGTCCGGGTCGGCAATGGAGTCCTGCATGGACGCGACGAGCTTCTCGACCTGCGACGAGTTGAACGTGCGGCAGGCCGGGTCCGGCCGCATGTAGCCCAGTTGGTACGAGCCGTTGCTCAGAGGCAGGTGCGGCTGCTGTGCATAGTCGGCATAGTCGGGGCAGGCAGCGTGCACGGCAGATACGGCGATGCCGGCCACGAGGCCGGCAGCCACGGCAAGGTTTTGTAGCATAGCGGCGACAACAGGAGGGAACAAGGGCAAAAACGGCGTCGAGACAAAGCGCCAGAGCGGCGACCGATAATGTCCAGCCTCATGGTGGCCGTCTTATAGCCATGGCTGCCAAATCGTCATTTTTAGTTTTGTCGGCCATACGTCGGCGGACTTGTCGATCAATGACGCGGGGGTGTCCCGTGCTTTTGTAAATCTGCACTTCCGTGACGATCTTTGGGGCTGTTTGCAGTGCAACGTTCCGGGGGGGGGGGGGTACGTACATTTGCCTAGCCCAGGCAAAGGCACCGGCTACGGTACAATGCACATTGTCCGATGAATTCGGTACATCCTAGTTCCTAGTTCCTCGACACTGTCTACTGCTTGTCCCCATTGTCCTGCTTCGGTACATCCTCCGCCGACCCCTCCGGGGCTACACGCAGCGGTGCTGCCGGCGGCGGCGCGAGCAGGTAGCTCGACGAGACCAGCTTGTGGCGTGCTGCCGGGTTGATCGTGAGCCCAAAGCCCGGCTTGTCGAGGTCGGCCGGCGTGAGAAAGCCCTTGGTCGGAATCGGCTCGTCGGCGAACAGATCACCAAACACCGGCAGCACGCTCTTGCCGTCGGGCGAGTTGGCCAGGTACTCCTGGAAGGGCGTGTTGGGCTGGGACATGACAAAGTGGTAGCTGTACGGCCCGCTGGCATGCGGCACCACGGGGATGTCGTAGGCCGCGGCCATGGCGCTGACGCGCAGCAGCTCCGTCAGGCCACCGAGCCACATGACGTCGGGTTGGATGATGTCCAGGTTGCGGTCCTCGACAAGCTTGCGGAAGCCGTAGCGTGAAAACTCGTGCTCGCCCGTGGTGAACTTCATTGTCGGGTGCGCGCGCTTGATCTGGGCAAAGCCGTCCGTGTCATCGGGTGACAGGCACTCCTCCCACCAGTTGAGCTTCAGGTCCTTGCACGCCTCAACCAGGTCGATCGTGTACGATACGTTCAGCGACATGTAGCAGTCCACCATCAGCGGGAAGTCCGGGCCGACAGCCTCGCGGTGCTTGCGCAGGAATGCCACGTTCTTGCGCAGGCCCTCGGCACCCTCCTCGGGGCAGTACGGCAGCGGCACCTTGGCGCCCCAGAAGCCCATGGCCTTGGCCGCCGTCGGCTCCGGGCCCGTGCAATAGAAGTTGAGCCGCTCTTTGGTGGCGCCGCCAATCATGCGGTAGACCGGCTCGTTGCGGATCTTGCCCAGGAGGTCCCACAGAGCCAGGTCGATGACCGAGATGACGGCGACCGGAAGACCCTTGCGGCCATAGAACATGGAGGCGCGGTACATCTGCTCAAACAACAGGTTTGTGTTGCGCGGATCCGCTCCGATGAGGAAACGTTCAAAGTGCTCGTGGACCAGCCAGCACGCAGGGGGGCCTACAGGGGGGGGTTGCTTGTCAGCTTGGGTTCCACGGCCGGGGGAACAGCGTGTTCGGCAATGGCCTTGTGCTCACCACCAAATCCCGTCGCAAAGCCCACGGTGCCGTCAGACGCCTCGATCTCGACGAGGAACGAGCCGAGCACGTTGATGCCCCAGCTTGTGCGCGATGCGCGGTACTTCTCCCAGATAGAGCATGGCGTCGAGATGGGCGTGTCGATAAGCCTGCGGGCGTGTGTGTGTGTGCGCGCGCGCGTCAGAGAGGCAAAGCGGCGAGACAGTACATCACAAGGCCAGTAAGCAGACTCACCAGTGCCCTCCCTTGACGTTGTGGTAGTCACCGCCCGTCCCAACGCCGGAAATCACGAAGGAACGGATGGCCTTGATGGTCGGGAACTGCCGAACGGAGGCCATTCTAGCGCCAGACGAAACGAGAATACAACGGGAAAAACGGAAAAGGGAGTCCGGCAGAGATCCAGACAGCAGCACGCGTACGGGGGAGACGACGAAGACGCAGAAACCAGTCGGTCACGTCGGCTACATGGGTTTATATGTGACGCCGACTCGCACGTGAGCACACCATGCTCGTGGAATGTGGTACATTTGTACCAGGCGTCGGTGCGGCAGGTAGTTGCATATTCGGAAAGAAGGAAGCTAGGCCGAGTGCTCGGTCGCTACTACTCCGCAAACCGAGGAGAAGCTTGTGCGTCGCGCCGCAAATCGCCGGGTACTTGCCACCATGCATTACGCTCCTTCCCCAACCCCCAAGGTCTCTGCCACAGAAAAAACGGGTTTGGAAAGAGCGGCCTCCAGGCCTGGAAAAAAGGAAGGCACGAGGGTTCTTTTTTTTTTTTGCCCGACGTAGTTTCTCCGTTTCGGGCGTGCGTCCGTCTGCGCTTTGGCACATGTGTCGCACGCGCACCGGCCGGAGAAGGAACTAAGCCGTAAGCCGAGCCAGCCAATGGGCGGCGGCTTCCCCGCGGTACTACGGACATCGTACTACCGAGCAACAATTACAGCCGACGTCCCAGGGCAGTGGAGCTCCCCACAGCCGAAAGATGTGGTATGAAAGGGTGCAGGCATCGTAAAGACGGCCGTCTTTTGGTCGCCTTGGCAGGGTTTTTTCTTTTCTTTCTTTTTTGCCTGAAAGACATCCGGACACTATTCGCCCGAAGCAGCGTGCGATCAACAACAAAGAGTGCTCAGAGAGTCGTGTGGACTGGACGCCAGCTTCTGTGGGCTCTCTCTAACACGGGCTTGGGCAACCTAGACGGCTTCCAAGCGGCTGCATCCCGGCTGTGAGACGGCTACCGTGCCGAGACTGGCCTTCCTTCTTTCCGCGTCACAACGCATGGTCAGGCAGAGAAAAAGAGAGAAAAATCAACAAGACCGGGCCAAGAAGACGTTAAAGGGCCAAAACAAGAGACAAAGAACCGCAAAAACAGCCTTCTGCCCTTCTCCACGTCACTCGACCTGAGATCACCCGAGCAGTCGGTCCCTTCTTCTCCGCCCCCCCCCCCCGCTCTCCGCTCTCCGCTTCTCTTGCGTCGGGCTCGCGCCATCTTGCTCCTGATGCTGCTGCACACGCTTCTAACCCCCCCGACCATGCCGCCTGGCGCTCACGGTGCTACCATGAAGGCCGCTACCCTCCTGGCTGCCGGCGCAACGGCCAGCCAGCCTCGCCAGGAGGACCCCGACCTGCAGCGTCCGCCCCAGAAGCAAATAAAGCTTCAGGACACGGACGGCAACAGCAGCGACGGCCGCAGCGACGGCTACAGCTATGGCTGTGGCTACAGCTACGGCGACGGCGATGGCGATGGTGACGGCGACGGCGACGGCGACGGCGACGGTTATGTAGACGGCGACGACGGCCAGCATGCCTCACGCAACGGCAAGCGGAAACGCCCGGTCTCTGTCTCGTAAGTGGCACACTCTCCAATCAATTTTGTTTGCTCCGCGTCTCCAACGGTCCCCTCTCCTCTCCGCTCCTCTCCGCTCCCCTCCTCCGTTCCCCTCCGCCCCCATCTTCTCTTTTCCCCGAGCCCCATACCCTACCGCTTCTTGCTTTCCCTGCGCCCCGGCAACCATGTCCGACGACGGGCTGGACGACGCGCACCCGGACGGCACTGGCTCGGGCCGGCCGAGTCAGTACGAGCAAACACTACAGCAACTTGCTAACATCACTGCTACCCCCAGATGCGAGCTTTGCAAGCTGAGAAAGGTAAGCCCTGTGAACAAAACTGTCGCCACTCGTCGTCTGGTAACCACTAACACATCCAGGTCAAATGCGATCGCGGTCAGCCGGCCTGTGGCTGGTGCAGCCGCAACAACGCCACCTGCGAATACAAGGAGCGGAAGAAACCAGGCCTGCGCGCCGGCTATGGCCGTGAGCTCGAGGCTCGCCTCGACAAACTGGAAACGATTCTGCGCAAGCACTCCGAACTGCTGCAGATGCCTTTCGACCCCTCGGCCCATCCCGCCGGCGCCGCTGCCAACTCCAGCCGGTCCCCGAATGACCGTACCCAATCGCACCCAAAGCCGCAGTCGCAGCAGCAGCCGCAGCCGCAGCCACAGCTTCAACCACCGCATTCGGTGCTGTCCACACCATCGCCGCTCTTCCCCCACGCTACAGATACGGCCAAGACACCACAGGCCGAGGCTGCTCTCTTCCTCCAAAAGCCGTGCTCGGCCGGGCCCTTCACTCCCCTCAGTGGCGCCCCCTATGCATCATCCTCTGCCACGGCAGCGGTACCACGCACTGTTCAGCCGCTCCCCACAAGCTTCTCGCCCTCTCACCACATGCAAACGTCTCCTCTTGCCACCCAGGCCGCCCGCGACTACTACGGCGCGAGCGCACCACCCCCGCTGTCAGCCAACAGCAGCACGCCGGCCGGGGCCGGGCCGGGGACCGCGACAGCGACAGCAACGTCGTCGCCCGTGGCAAATCCGGCTATCGGCTCGGACCGAGACCTCCTGCCCCCACATGATCTCTCATATGCCCTGGTGGACTTGTACTTCAAGCACATCAACACCTGGTGTCCGCTACTACAGCGCACCCCGACCATTGATGCCCTCTTCGATCCGTCCATGACCGACGAGACCAACCAGATCCTGCTGCACGCCATTGTGGCTACAACGCTGCGCTTCTCTACCGATGCGCGCCTGACGGACGAAAAGCGCCAGCGCTACCATGAAATTTCCAAGCAACGCGTGCTGCTCTACGGTATGGAAAACATGTCCGTCAAGGCGCTGCAAGCCCTTGTGATTCTGGCTCTGGACTTCTGTGGCAGCAGCAACGGTCCGCCCGGCTGGAACATCATGGCGCTGATCACGCGCGCCGTTGTGCAATTAGGCCTGGCGGTTGAGCACAACTCGTTCTCCATTTCGCCGAGCTACAAGTCCATCTACACGCTCCGCGCCAGGATTCTTGCCGAACCGCGCGACTTTATCGAGGAAGAGTCGCGCCGCCGTCTCTTCTGGGTCATCTATCTGCTGGATCGCTATGCCACCATTGCAACTGCTTTCGAGTTTGCCCTCGACGACCGCGACATCGACCGCATGCTGCCGTGCCGGGACGATCTGTGGGCCAAAAACCAAAAGGTTGAGACTCGTCTGTTCCAGACCGACTACACGGACTACGACGCTCGCGGCGGCGGCGGTGGTGCCGGCGGCCGCGCTGGCGCCGCCAGCAATAGCGCCCGCAACGGAGACAGCGGTGTGGGCGCTGACGGGTTTGAGCCCGCGACCGCAGTATCCGGCAGCGCAAGCAGCGGCAGTGGAAAGGGGTCCGAGAACCTAGGCGCCTTCAGTCACTACATTGAGATCTTGGGCATCCTCACCCGGATCCACAACTTCCTGAAGCAGCCTGTGGACATATCGTCGCTCAGCGACGTTGAGCAGTGGCAGATGCGCTACCGCGAGCTGGACCAGATGCTCAACAACTGGAAGATCAGCTTGCCGGACGAGTACGGCAACATGTCCAAGATGTTCCAGGCCAACTGTGCCAAGACGGTCAACTGCGGCTGGGTCATGCTGCATGTGACGTACAACACAGCCATCATCCGCCTGCACTCGTCGGCGGCGTACCCGACCACGCGGTCACCCATCTTCACGCCCAGCTACTCGGCCAGCCAACGCTGTCACACGGCTGTCGAGCACATCGGCACGCTGTGCGACTTTGTCGTGAAGCATAATCTTTTGCCGAAGATGGGCCCGCCTTTTGCGTTTTCCCTGTGGGTGGCTGCACGCCTATACCTAGTGCACGGCTCAACCGTTGAGCACAAGCTAAGCCCGCGCGTCTCCTTTTTTGTCGATACGCTGCGGAGAATGGGCCGGTACTGGCCCGTGGCCGGGCGGTATTGTGCGCTGCTGCAGCGTGTACTAGACGAGCACAGCGACAGCGAGCGCCAGGGCGATTGCGTGACGCCGAGCAGCGTCCGCATTCTGGCCGATATGAGGCGAACGGCATTTGACCTGGACCTGCTCATCAGCCGGCAGCCACGCCACGGGTTTGGAGATGGGAGCGGAGGCCATGGTCATGGCCACGGCGGTGGCATTGGCGGCGGCGCCAGCGGTGTCACGACAGCCAGCGGCGCAGCCTTGAGCAGTGGCCCGCAGAGCAACGGCAATGGTATTATAAGCCGCGCTGTGAGCCGCTTCCCCAGCCGCCACCCGACGCCAGCACGTACACCGCAGCCCGATGATCTTGAGTACCTGGACGTGTTTGATTTTTTCAACATGCCGCGGCTTCCCTTCGGGTTGCCGGCAGACGTTGGCAGCGGCACGGTTGACGGCCATGTTCGGTCTGGAAGCGGCGGAAATAGTGGCAACGGGCACATCAACAGCGGCGGAGGCGACGGCTCGGCGTCTGACGCAGCAGGCGGTGTCGTCACCTTTTCTGACGACTTCAACCTATCCGATTTTATGGTTGATGCGAACAGGGACTGGCTCTACAAGCATACCGAGAGTACCAAGTTTCTTGCATGATTCTGTTTTTCTGAAGAGGGTGTTCTTTTGTGTTGTGTCTTCCGCGTCTGGCTTCCATATGTCTTTTTATCGTCATTGATTTCCGGATACCCAGATAGAGAAGGAAAACGCCGGTGCTCTAGGTCGACATGGTCAGTGTGACGAAGATTGTCTGAGGCATTCGAAAAACCAGTGTAAGATAAAACACCCGAAAAAAGAAATGAGTATGTGAAGAAGAACACGACGTATGGAAAATGCAAAAAAAGAAACGTTGAATCGATAAAAAAAGGTTGACAAAAAAAGAATGACAAGTGCGTGATTCGAACACGCGCCACATTACTGTGACTGGAATACCCCGAACATGGATGTCCGGTAAGTAGCAAGTACTTGAGTCCAGCGCCTTAGACCGCTCGGCCAACTTGCCAATGATATTTAGCGAAATTTTCCGTCCTGCTTCTCTCATATAGTATTTGTTGTGACCCACATCTCTTCGATATTTGGAACACAAAATGACAATGATGGAAATCGCCTTTCTACAGGTTAAAAAAAAAAAAAAAAAAAGGAATACCGATTCAAAAGGTAAGATGCCTATAATAAACGCCGTGCAAACCAAATTCCAAAAATCCGCCACCCATTCCTTCCATTTTATGGCCAGATGCCCTCAATTGTCATGGCATCATAGCGCCCGATCACTACACTCAGGCCGTCACGGAACTTTTCCACGGGAAGCTCTAGCGCCGGTGCAGGTGCAGATGGCGCATTGGGCGGAGCGGTTTGGATTGCAGCTGCCGGAAGCTCCTCTGGGTGTCGTCGTGTGTATTGATCCTCGGAGCGTTGCTGTGGCCGAGGAAGGCTTCTCTTGGTCACCACGGCATCTCCAGCCTCTGGCAGGATGCTCCGCCGGATGGCCACGACCCAGCTGAAGCTGCTCCGCACAAAGCCAGCAAACTGGCTGCTGTGCACGAGAACCTCAAAGTCCACGATTGCTTGCTGGTCCCACGACAGGCTGCGTAGCTCGGCGAGCTCGGTGGCGTCGAGCAGGTCCTCCTTGGTAACAACCGTCAACGCCACGGACTCGGCAGCCGCATCGGCCCGGAAGCGTGCACGGTGCTCCTCAGACCCCGTTGCCAGGTACACTGTTGTCAGGTTGGCACGCCGGGCCTCGGCAAGATATGCCGGGGCCTGGGTCTCGTAGCCCGGCCAATGGGCTTTGGCCGCATCTTCGGCCACCCGCAAATGCACACCAAGAAAGCCGACGCTGACACTGCTGCTGTCGCCGGGTACAGGGCGCGCTAATCGACCACGCCCCAAAGTCGTCACAATCGATGACACGTCATCTGCCAGCGACACATTGCTGTCAGATGCCGAGAGAATCAGCTCTGGGAAGAGGATGGCATCTGACACCATCGGGCGAGCGTGACCATCGGGGCTACGGCGCTGCTCTAGGTTCCACAGCGCCGCTGCAGCAAGGCGGCGGATGGCAAAAGGAAAGCGGAAGAGGCGTGGGAATGCAACGGCGAAATCGGGTTCGTGGGCGAGACGGTTCCAGTTAGACAAGGCAAGGCGCTGTTGAACGCGCACGGGCGTGGTGGCAGACATATTTTTAGCAGCCGGCACTTTGACATCCAGCCACTCATCAAAAGCTTGGCGCCAGCCAGTTGGGTCAATGATCAGCTCCTTCTTGCGTGCAAAGTGGCCAACGTCATTTGCTTTCAGGTGCGGCGACGCAGGGGAGTCGCCGGGCGGAAGGTTGGGAACATCGTGTTCCGAACGGACAGCCCGCATTTGTGGGCAGGCAGCAGGCCATTGCTCGAGGAAGTAGTCGACGTCGTAAAGCGTGTCAAGGTCAACGCTGTGGTCATCATTGCCAAGATTGGCCAGATTCTCTTGGTCACGGGCACCGATTTGGGGAAGAATAATTGTCGTCGCTGAATCCGAGTTGTTTGTTAGAAACCCGACCGGGTGCGTCAAAGAGAAGGGGATGGGAAAGATGGAAACCCCCCCCCCCCCAAAAAAAAGAACTGACCTCCTGCCTCAATCGCATAGCGAACGCAGTTCAGCCACATGTTGCCCACGTTGCCGATGCCGCCGTTGACCAAGCCGCAGTGCCAGACCAGGCCATCTTGAAACTGGGTGGCATCGCACATGCGGCGGATCGGACCTGCGTCCAGCACGCCCTCAACTGGGTTGCGCAGCACTGATTCTATGTACTCGTCCTTATCGATGGAATCCCGTACCGACTGCAGCGTAATTGGGGGCTTCGTGGGGGTTGTAGAGCTTCCTGCTGCCGCGGCCATGTCGCGGACGGTGGACTGCACGTCGGTCACTGCAGCCATCAGGCACAGCGTGGCCAGGACGGCCGCTGCCAAGCACAGCTTGCCCCATCGCGACAGCAGCAGGGTCCGGGGATGCCGCCGCAAGACGGGCGTCGTCGGCGTCGTCGGCGTGGAGGAGGACGAGCCCAGCGGCTGATAAGAGTAGAAGGAGCTCGTCACGGGGCCTCGAATGGATGCCACGGCAGCGCGACACGCATGTTGCACAGCGTTGATCCATGCCGGGGGTATGCTGGCCATGGCGAAAGTGCGGGCAGACGAGGGGCCTATCACTGACTCGTAGCCGTCGGGCTTCACATTGGACGCGTGGGAGGGGTGGGCAGGCTCGAGAAGTAGGGGACGATACCCGGGGGTGAGTGAGGTGAGTAAGGACAGAAAGCAGGCAAGGAACGCTAAAGCAAACCCACCTGCCAGGCGGTCGCGTCTAGATTACAGATTACACACGGCGCGGCCGGAATGCATAGCACACGACTAAGACAGGCTCTGGATTGCACATACAAAAATTGCATCTTACAGGAATCCCTCCCGCGTTCTGCCGGATGTTGTTTCGGGAGAAGGAATCGACAGGAATTACCTCCCATCTCTCAAATTACGGAGTATTCCTTCGCAATCCACGGCACATCCTGCCAGTAAGGGAGATCTCCCGAAAGTGACAGTGGCACCCGACTTTTTCTGGATGACGCGCAATAAAACCGGGGCTGCTATTTGACAGAGTCAAAGCGCAGCTTCTATGAGGCGCAAGTCATAGTAAGTAGGGCTGGTGGCGTTGATCGATGCGGAAAAAAAAAGAAGAAAAAAGGCCTTTTGAGGTAAGGCTGGCTTGGCAGGTTCGTTCGACAATTTGGCAGTGTCAATCCTTCGAAGAAGCGCTATGAAGTATCATTTAGCAGAAAGGGAAAAAAGAAGAAAAAGAAAAGGGAAAAGGAAAAGGAGAAGATGAAAAAAGAAAAAAAAGGCCGGAGGGATTGCTCGTAACAAGAATCCTCCGTACTCGTATCAACATACCGCCTGATGATAGGGATGCAGAGCGCGTGTGTTTGGCGTGGGATGACGCAGGCCTCCGCGATCGAAATGCCAAGACTTGTGCTACGACTGCAAAACTTTAAATGTGGTGGTGTAGAGGGGGGGCCGTTGCAGCATCGTCCTTCTGCTGCGGACAATCACCGCCCGCGTAGCACCCGGGAGACAGGGGGCTAAGCCTTTGGAAGCGGCCGCAGATCGACGGAGACGGTAACGTTTCTCTTGTGCATGCGTACAGGCGCAGCAAAGCGAGCAAATGGACCAAATGCGGTTATGCCGACACTCGCCTGGGAGTTAATCCATTGCAGGATACCTGTGCGAGCAAGGCCAATTCGTGAAGATCGTCAGGGGGCCAATTGCGGCTGCACTAGACTCTTCACTGACAATGCGTCCTCGTATACGGATATGGAAAATGTCATTTTTCACGATATTTATATATTTATGCCCATCCATTATTCTCGGATACGAGGCATTACGTGGTGCGTGGTGTGGCACTGCTAGGCAAGAACGTTTGAACGCGCTGGAACGGGAAGGCGCATAGCTCACAGCACCGCTCGCCCGCGGGGAATGAAGCGACGGGTTACATTGGCGGCACATTCCTGTTCGGCCCCACCCTCTGGCTCGCCCGCCACAGACCGGTCTAGACGAACACGCGCGCAACTGCTGGTGAGCAAAAAAAAAAAAAAGAAACGACGCCGGATCGAGTACCGGGTGCATGCATCATGTGTGGGCGGTGGCTGACTCTGTGTTCATTGTTCGTATAGGCCTGCGCCAGGATCCTTTTGTGAACTTCCGCGGACACGGCGTGGCAAGGCAGCAAAATTGGGCAAATTGAAAAAAAAGAAAAGAAAAGAAGAAGAAGAAGAAGAAATGAGAGGAAACAGACAAAGAACGGCGCAAATCGCTTCCCAATACCACCAAAACTTCCGTGCGCGAGGAACTTCTTCGGCCCTGCCTCGTTGCTTTTGATGCGACGAAGCTTTTCTCCATTGATGCCCCTCATTTCCCTCCCTCCCTCTGGTCGCTAGCCTGGTGACACGATCGCGGGCGCACGTCTTCCTTAGACGGCCCATGCCCTTTCGCGTTAAAAGTATCATTTCCCTTAACTCGTATATCATCAGGCCCTCCCCTCCCTTCCTCCCTCTACACTGCCTCCCTTTCTTCCTCCCATTCCTGCGCATCGGCTTATACTCCGTAAACTTCCTGTTACACCGCTCTGCTGTCGCTCTTTTTTTTTCTTCTCTTTTCCTTCTGATTTAACCTTGTTTGTTTCCCTCTTTACATTCATTCTCTTACACTGTCTCCTACGTCGCCTGTGCGTCTGCACTCCTGCCAAGTGTTTCTGCTCCGGTTTCTTTTCAACGGTCCCTCCTTCTCTTCTCGGCCGTCGCTCTTTCTCCTTCATTCAGCCTCAGCACACACAAAACAACACGAGGAAGACGGGGCTGTTTTCGAAACAATTTCTTAACTCGCCAACTCTCCTGTTGTTCTCCTGCCTAGACTTGCGCGACAAGTTTGAAACAGGCTTCAGTTTCTTTTTCGCCAGGCTTTTTTTAAACTTCTTGTCTATATCTACGACCGTCTGCTTTCCTGCCAGGCCATCCGACTCTTCGAATTCGACTTCATCGACTCTTCTCACAACCTCTTGTTTCTTGGCTTTCTTCGCGTCTTCATCCCAAAAACCGGCGCCAGTGCTCGAGCGTCAAACTCCCAGCTCGTCGTCTCTCCCTTCTTCCCCCCGCCCCTTCCCCATCCGTCACAATGCGGACAGCAACAGCCATATTGTTTTTGCTCACGCTGCCAGCAACGCTGGCTGCACCACTCCCTTGGACCGGCCACGCTGCTTCCGTTGCAGACAAGCTGTTTGGCAGTCGCGCACTTTCTGCCGAAGACGCCGCCGCAGCCGTGGCCGAGCTTGAAGCTTATCTCAATGATCACCGCCCCTATACACCCGCAGCCGATATGCCACCATCAGTCGTGCTTGCTCTGCGCCGCCCCATCGCAACAACGTGGTTGATGAGCCTCAGCACGGTGAAACCGGGAGCAACCCATGTCACTACTACGGCCGCAGCGCACCCGCTCCGAAAGGGAACAAATATCCCGATCCGGCTCGCCAGCTCAGACGAAAAGGTGGAGGCAGTCCTTTTATCGTCTGATATTGAGGCAGCCGTGCGTGCTTCCAAAGCCCCTGCGACAAACGAACAGGTGGCCGACGAGAAGACAGTTGAGAGCCAGCCCGAACCTTCAGATGTGCTCAGGCCAGATGAGCAGATAACCCGGAAATCCAGCCGCGTTGACATTCCGTGCTTGTACGCCCAGCTACGGCGCGACTACAACGACATGATGGTCATCAGCCTAGTTGCTATATTCCTCTTGGTGATTGTGGCTGTCGAGTTCTGGTACAGCACCGAGCAAGAGTACGTTCAAATCTTATCCGGAGCATTGCCACCACGCCTGCTTATTCGCTAACCACCACAGATCTGATGTGGAATATGAGTCTGTCGGGGCCATTAAGCTGGAAGACCACCAGCTGCCAAGCACGAAGTGACGTAACCAGGCGGTGCTTTTGACTATTTTATATCCTATTTCTTTTGTTTCTTTAATTACATACATCGTTCCTGGCGTTGGGTTTAGGGCCACAGTACCTGAGCTGTGGCAGTTGAGCCCAGGAGACAGCTGGGCCATTTTGGGGGGTTTTTATTGGGTTTTTTTATTTGTTTGAGCCAAAGGGCGTTTCGGCGGGACAAGGCCTCTGCTGTTGTTTACAGGCCACAAGTGGCGGCGTTTACTTTGGAACTATTTTATCACGGACATGACGATCAGCATTTCTGCATTCTGCTCCTGCAACTGCGATTGTGAATATGCACACTTGCACGGGCACGCGCGTTGGATGTGCTCGGACGCGTCCGCGCGTGTTCGATCCCAATTTCTCACCGTCATCGGCTAACCCGCCCTTAAGGGAGGAAACAGGAGTCAAAATCATGCTCATGCGCAGACTAACGGCGCAGAGAGAGAACAGGAAGCTAGTATTCCTCTCATTTCACCTCCATCCGCCGCTAGCCGGTACACGAGAAGGAATGGCTGTGCATCTGCTCACTTGCGACAGCTCAGGGTTGTATTTACCGCCACCGACGGCCCAAGAAAGCTCACTGGGCGCACCACTGAGAGACGACAGACCAGCACTGACCTTTTTGCCTGCTCCACCAACCAAACCCCGGCTTATCACTGCAAAAAGGGCTTCCCCTCCAGACCCCTGTCACAGGAGACGCTGGGATGGGGGGGGGGGGGGGGCGGGGCTGATCCCCTTGGTTTTGCCAGGGCAACGCAGATGGGTGGGTTACCCTTGGCTTTTTGCCTCTTTTCTTCAGCGCCCACTGGCACACCAACGCCGGTGCATGCACGAGTTTCCAAGTTTGTGACAAAGCGTATCTTACACACTCTCTCTTCAAATCTCTCTCGTCTGGCAGAAGACGCCATGTCCCTCCAAGTGAACGAGAGCACCCGTCGCGGCCGCTCTCGGTCGCCGTCGGGGCGAGAGCGTTCTTCAACTCGTCATGCGCGCTCCCCGTCTGGCCGTAACCGCGATGCTGAGCAGGTTGCCCAAGCACCCTATCCAACCGGCGGGGAGGATGACGACCTCGACCGGCGCTCGTCCACGCAAATTCTTGACTACGACGATTACCGTGGCAGCTTAGCCAAGGCCTCCCAAAGTCCCGTGGACGATGCTCCATACCGCAAGGCACGGTACGACGACGTCGATGTGAAATACAGCGGCGGCCGTCGAGAACAGAGCTACCGCTATGAGACGGAAACGAGGCGGGATTGGGACCGGGACCGTGACAGGGACCGGAAAGAAGATGCGCGGTTCGGGGAAGACGACAAACTCGCGTTTCTCCCAGCAAAATACGCCAAGCCGGCCTTGGACCGGGAGAGGAAACGCGACAATAAGGACGATCAGGACCAGGTCCGCAGCAGTGACACCTACGAACGCGAATATGGACGCCCTGAGCGAGTGGCAACCGGAAGGGACGATCGCGAACGCCTCCGCCCAGCTTTGAAACGCAGAGAGGAGATCAGTGACGAAGAGGATGATACTGACGACGACGATGATACCCACCTCACCTATGGAAGCGGGCCGGTCCCAACAAAGACCTCTATGAAGCAACTGCCCTTGTCCCGCACGTACGCAGGGTCGGACGCACACGGGTCAGGCCGGTACTCATACGCTGAGGACGAAGCTCGGCGAGATCCTCTCATTATCCATGCGGAACCTCGCGATCGCCACGACCCCCGTGACGACCGGGACCCCAGGGACCACCGAAGTCATCGGGGCTCTCGGGAGTCAGTTGATTTACGCGGATCCCGAGATCCGCGAGACCCGCGCAGTTCCCGCGAGTCCTACGACACGAGAGACGGCCGCGGGCCACGAGAAGGTGACGGGCGCGCGAGCAGCAGCAGTCTCCTCGCCCCGGGTCTTGCCCCTGGTGAGGGCCGGCACAGGACGAGAGAGCGCCATCGATCTCGGTCCCGGTCCCCCATGCCGACAAAGGACATGGCGCGGCTGTCTGTCAGCACGCTGGCTGTAGACGGTCCACGTCATGGTTCTCGTCTGTCCGTGTCAGACGCACCGGGCTCACCCCTTCTCGAGTCATACCACGGAACGTATCAATCGATGTCTCCTATGCCGTCGCCGTTGCTGCTGGCATCGGATGGTCCTCGAAGCTCGGGCTCGCTGGACGTGCAAACGATGGATCTCAACAGTTATGGTCCGGATGGGGACGGGAGCTTTGGAAGCGGAGGCGCAGACAAGATCCGCCGGCGCGCCCGGTTCTACGACCCGGAGGCGGATGCGGCGCGACTGGCCAAGGCGTTGCGCGGCGAACGCCACGCACCGGACACAGGCCCGCTGATTGAGATCCTGCCGGGGCTGACGCACGCCCAGGTGATAGAGCTGCGCGCCGAGTACAAGCGCCTCGTCAAGACGGGCCCTGAGCGGAAGGGTGTGAACCTCGCGAAGCACATTCGTGCGCGTCTCAAGGACGAGGACTCGGCACTCATGAAAGCGTGCTATGCGACGGCGCTTGGCCAGTGGGAAAGCGAGGCGTACTGGGCCAATTTTTGGTACCATGGCGACAAAACACGGCGCGAGCTGCTCATCGAGTCGCTGATGGGCCGTACAAACGACGAGATTCACCGCATCAAGGAAAGCTTCAGCGACAAAAAGTACAGCGACAGCCTCACCAAGTGCATGCGCACGGAGCTGAAGGAAGACAAGTTCAAGCGTGCCGTCCTGTTTGTGCTTGACGAACAGCGAATGGAGGACGTCGACCGCGACGGGCGTCCGCTGCCTCTGGACCGGCGCCTGGTGGAGGAGGATGTGGCGACGCTGCACCATGCCGTCCATGCCGAGAAGGGCGGCGAGACGGCCATGATCAACGTCGTAGTGCAGCGCAGCGACACGCACCTGCGCGAGGTGCTGCGCGCCTACAGCTCCCAGTACCGGAGCAACTTTGCACGCGACTGCCTCAAGAAGAGCGGCAACCTAGTGGTACGTCTGGGTTTTTTGCCGCCTTTCCCCCCTCCCCCCATATCCATCCCATGCTAACATTTCGCACAGGGCGAAATGCTCGCACACATCCTCAACGGCGTCATCAACAAGCCCGTGCGCGATGCCCTGCTGGTGCACCATGCGCTGACGGCGTCGAAACGTGACGGGCTGCGGCGCGAGCTTCTCATTTCACGCTTGGTGCGCTACCACTGGGACCGCCACCACATGGCGGCCGTCAAGGCCGCTTACCGCGACCGCTACGGCCGCGACATGCAGGAGGCCATCCGTGACGCCACGGGCAACTCCGACTGGGGTCTCTTCTGCGGGGAGCTGTGCATCACGCGGCATCCGGACGAGGTCAAGCGCGTGGAGCGCATCGAGATCCGGCACGAGGAGCGCCGGGGGTAGGGCGTTCGCAGGTTTCCCAGCCTCCTCCCTCCAGATTTGTCTGCTATAGTTTGCATTGTTGGGTTTTTATATTCACCGTCCGGCTGGATGCTGGCCATCTGTCGTCTACATTTCCCTCCATTCGAAGTTTCCGTATGTGTGTGTCTCTCCGTGTGCTGAAGCATTATTCCCTACCCCAATGCCCCGGTAGTCCTTTGCCGTCTGCCTGCTATGCACCTCGCCGTGGAGCTTCTCCTCCGCCTTGACCACGCAGGCTCAACTGCAACCGTCGTTCAAAGCTCTCGCTCGCAGCCGCACCCGGACTGTAGATGTGCCGCACCACGGCCGCTACCTCAGTTGGTCCAATCTCCAGCCGGCCCCGAGGTCCAACGTGCCAAGTCACTTTGGATCCCGCAGCCCCTGCCCCGCCGCCGCCGCTTCCAGTCTCGCCAGCAATAGATGCTTCGACCACGCGCACGACGTAGCCCTGGCGCACCAGGTGTTGCAGGGTGCCGCCCACGGGACCGGATCCTTCTGCCTGTGTTCCGGCCCCGTTGCCGGCCGCTCCCTCGTCATCTTCAACGTGGTCGCCCATGGCTGCAGAGGCCGGTGCGCCCAGAATATTGGCGTCCGCTCGCACAGGGCCGTGACGGGGCCCATGAAGGCGAGTCAGGTATTTTTCCAGATCGCTTTGCACGAGAGAACCACCCGCGAGAGTTAGTAGTGCTACGACAAATGTCGCAAAGCCAAGGTAGGCAGCGTCAGGTGCGGGCGGAACCGGCGCTATGGGGGGAGCCGTGGCCGGGTCATCTGAGAGCGGCGTGAAGACGCTGGCACGATACGCCTCCGGGAGGGTGGACACAAGAACATAGCGGTCCGATGCAGCTGCAGGCCCCCCGGTGGCGGCATTGGTAGAGCCAGATGCGGAGTTGTCGTTGGCGGCGTGGGCCGCTGTCACCGCTGTCGCCTTTTGTGATTTGAGAGCTGCTCGGTTAGAGACTCCGCGGTGTAAGGTGTGTTGCTAAAATGCCAGTTCCCAAAACTCACCCTTTCGGCGCTCCCGCACAGTCATGGTGGCCTCGTCACGGACCGGCCACTCAACCATCTCCATGCCAAAGATGTCGCGCAGTTGCCCCTGTGCAAGAGGAAAGACTTTGCGGAAGTGCTTGCCCTGGTTATCGAGGACCTGCTCTTTGACGGCCTGCCGCCGGATCGGCAATCTGCGCGGCTCACAAGATAAAGCGTACCGCACAAGTTTCTTAGCAAGAAGTTCGTGATAGCGCCTTTGACGGACGGCTTGTGTCTCGGCGCTGTCGCTGTCTGTGTCGTCTCCATCGTCGTCGTCCTCATTCTCGTCATCGTCTTCGTCTTCGGTCTCGCCCCTCGCCAGGTGTCTCTTTCGCTTCAGCGCCCTGTGTCTTGAATGCCTCCTCTCGTCTTCCACTTCGTCAGCCTCCTCCTCGCCATCATCCGCTTCTTCTTCGTCAAGGTCCTCCTCCTCTGCGATCCGCTGTTGGCGCTGGCGACGGGGATCGCGCCCCCGGTTTCCACGGAGCGCCAGGGTCTGCCGTCGCTGCGACAGAGTTGGCATTGTGTCAGCCCTGGTGTCTCTCTGTGAGCGTTTGCGTTGATGTAACAACAACAAAGGTTTGTCTAGAATTAAAGTTTCGCAATACGGAGTACGTCGTCGTCGGTGGAGTGCTTAACCAATAGTGGGGTTGGATCTTTATACGCGTTCGAGCGCGTCAAGTTCGGTGGAGTACTCCGTAGATATACGGAGGAACAATATAGATATTACAGTAGGATACAAAACCAACTTCCTTCGTCTCCTAAGCCCATCCTAGTTTCCCGAGCACTGTCGCCGACATCACGCCGACCAAGGCAACGTCACACGCACCATGGTCTCTGCTAGAGCCCAGTCCGGGTGCTTCTTCTGGCAGCCCTCTAGTGCTTCCGCCAGCGGGAGCACGTGTTTGGTGATGTCCACTGCTGTGTAGTCCACCTGTGCTGCGCTGCTATACGACAAGTCGCCGCGATCGTCACGCGAATCTGCTCGCAGCACGCGGTGCGGCAGGTGCACTGTCTCTCGATGACGCTGAAAGTCTCGGCTTGCACACCTGTCGCTACAGTACACCGTGCGTGTATTAAACGTTGGCACACACTCGCGGCAGAAGCAGTATCGCGGCTCTTGGCGCACGACCCCTGCTCCTGGCCCAGCCCCTGCTGCAGGGACAGATCCTGGCAGGTCCGGCTTCGCACGCGCACACCGGTCGCCCGCCGCGCATGGGTGCTGCGCTGCGTAATGCGCCGCGTAGTCCGCCTTCATGCAGTCGGTCGAGCACCACACTGTCTGGTTCTCCCGCAGCAAATAGTCGACTTCCAGGAAACACACAATGCAAAATGGACTCTTCTTCGGGTCAGACGCCGTCCCGCAATGCGCGCAGGGTGTATGCTCCTGCAGGAAGTACGGCACCTGCACTGCCTTCATCCGCTTCAGCTTCTGGGCCTCATGCGCTGCCTTGGCCCGTCGTAGTTCCACGAGCCGCTTGCGGTTTTTCTCAATCTTGGCCGCCCGAGCATCCTTGTCATCGTCGCTATCGCCGCTTTCAAGTGCTTCGCGCAGTGCCTGTACAAGGCCCACACGGTTGTCTTGCAGCTTGGACCCAAGTACCTGCGCTGCCGGCACAGCCGGTATCTCACCGCCGGAGAAGAGAATGTCTCGATATATGGCGTTGGTGCTACTGCAAGGTGTTGGTGTCGACGCTGAGACAGTCGCCGCCTTCAGCCTCTGTACGGCAACCACAGCATCTTGCGTATACGTGTCCTCTTTTTTCACCCACGACCGCAGAAGCTCGCCAAACAAGCTGTCCCCCGTCTTCGCGCTTGAAATGGAGGCTTGGTATGAAGCACCGCCGCCGCCCTCTGCTTGTCCAACTGTTTCGCCAAGGGCTTGTACGGCCACGTCCGGGAGCAGCTGGTCAGCGACCCACAGCCGTTTCTGTGTGGCAAGCCACGCATCGACATCCTGCAGAGAAATTTGCAAGCTGCGTGCGGACTCCAGCTGCCGGTCAAGGTCGGGAAGAAAATTCGGGTTGCGGCTGTACCACTGCGGTTTTGGGGGGGTTGGTGTCGCATAGGTATCGTGAACAAGAGTAATAATGTCGTTGTAGCATTTCCGGCAGATTGGGTGACCTGGCGCTGCATCTCTTCCAGCGTCTCCCATCTCGACATCGCCGCTTACGCATGAGGTGTCATCGCCTGCATGCTCCGTGCGGCAACGGTCCAGTAGTTTTCTTGCCTGTCGCGCAATATCTGCTTGCTGCTGTTGCATATCCCGGAGAACACCCGGGAGCCCCAGCTCGCTGTCGTTTTCCATTGTGGCGAGAGGCTGCAGCTAGGGTGGCTAAAGAGAAGGAAAGTCAGTTCAATCGCCTTTGCGCGAAACGTTTGTTTTGTGAGTGTTTGTTTGTATTATGTAATCTTTGCGCCGCCGCCGCCGCCGCCGCCAAACGTCACCAGCATTTCGGATTTGCCAAGCCTACATCGCGACGTGCAAAACTCAACAGCCGGCAGAGTGAAAACGACCCCTTCAACTTGTTTTTCCTTGTCGCACATCCGTTAACTCGTGATCCAGCTGCAATATTGCAACATGGTATGCTGTCCCCGTGCCACGCTCTTTCTGCCCTCTCCTCCCCCTTTTCTCGCCAGTCTCTGCTAATACAACCTTCGTCTTTCACCAGGCCGACAAGCTTCGCGCACAGCAGGAACTTGAGCGCCTCCAGCAAAAGTATGTTGGCACGGGTCATCCAGACACTACAAGTTGGGAGTGGAAGTCAAACATCATGCGCGACACGTACACCAGCCTAGTTGGCCACCCTCCCATGCTGGCTTTTCTCTCGCTGGCGCATGGCGAACCCGCATCAAAAGCACGGTTTAAGCTGCTAAAGGTATGCCTTATATCTAACGTCTTTGGCTGGATTTATACCGTCACGCTCTTTTCCGTGTCAATAGTTCTTTGAACTCATTTGGTTTCTTGCAGAACATGATCCAACCCTGTGGACCACCTCCGGCACGCGATGACGACGAATAGGACTTATCAAGCAATCCGGGATTAGCAGTGCATAATGGTAATGCTGCAATACTTCAAGAAATGTTTCATGGATGGCTACGCTGAGTCGTTTTTTGGTGTTAATTGTTTCTTCAGTCGCTTTTTATATTGTTTTTGTCTTTGCCTCTGCAGGAGCGGGACGGCGTTACTGGTCTTTGATATACAGATCAATTTAGTGCTCAATTGTCTGGCTCGTTCTAATTCTTGTCCCTTGCCCCAGCCTCCTCTTCATTCCCCCCCACGGTCGGTAGTCCGACTGTTGCCTCAACCAGATCGTCCAGTCCGCCGACCTCAGTCGGCCCTGCCACACCCTCCGGGGGCAGCGCCCACTTGGGCATGGGACTCACATAGCTCCAATGGCCTCCTTTCGCCCCATCGGCCGCCTCATAGCGCAGGCTGTGCAACCACAAGGACAGCTCATGGGCGCCTGGATCCGTATACAGCGGTGTCCCGCACTCAGCACACTGTGCGCCAGACATTTTCTCAGCTTTGCGTTTGTGATAGGCATCGACCATTTCGTCGTAGTAAGCCACAGCATCGGCAACATCTTCCTTGCCCATGCGCGAAAGCCGACTGATAATGTCATCGTCTGAGTTCCGCGACCCGTCATCGTCCCCCTGACCGAGATCAAACCCCCACACCTTTTGATTCGCGTAAATTGGGTCATTTTCAATGGGGTGGCCCAGGTACTGTAGGTGGACGCGAATTTGATGGGTTCGGCCGGTGACTGGTAGGCAGCGCACGATAGAGTAGCCCTGCTTGGCGTTGTCTGTGGCCACAACCGCAACATCAGGAGGATTTGTAGCACCGCTATCATCAACACTTCCGGCACCATTGTTGCCCGATTGAGGTCCGTAATAGGCCAACCGCTTGAAGACCGTTTGCGCCGATCGACCGTTTGCCCGCACGCGATTCAACCCCAGCTTCGGTGAGATCTGCAAGATGGGCTGATCGCAAAGGACCTCGCCGTCGGGAAATCGCCCGACTACACGAGCAAGATATTCTTTGCGCACGGCACGAGCCTGAATCTGTAGGCTCAACCGCTTGGCCGTTGCTGGAGACTTGGCAAGAAACATGATTCCACTTGTCAGTCGATCCAGGCGGTTGCATGGGTACGGCACAAATCCCGGGCCGCGCTCGTGTTTGAGGATCTCCACCACCGAGTTATACATATACCGGCCAGCCGGATGCACAGGCACGCCAGCAGGCTTGTTGATGACAACCATATCATCGTCCTCGTGGATAATGCCAATTGGATCAGCCGTCACGGGCGGCTCGTGGCGGTGGATGGTGTGGGAAATGCGCTCGCCGTTCTGTAAAACGTGGTCAGGGCCGACGGTTTTTTGGTTGACCGTAACAGTTCCAGACTCCATGGCGTTGCGATAGTATGCGAGTGGACGGTCCCGGAACTCGCTCTCGAAAACGGCCAGTAGCGTACGGTTGCGCCAGCGCTCCTTGACCCATGTATTGTACGTGTAATAGTAGGGCTCGACTCGACGAAGGCCAGCCTCATAGTAGTACCTCTGGGACTGGACTAGACTCGCCGGGGCGGGAGAATGGCTTTCGCGATGTGCCGCTGAAGCTGCATTGTCCTGGGCTACTGTCCTGGCTGTTTTGGACCTGGCCTCATCAGGATGCTGGCTTTCCGCAAGTGCTGTCTTGGGTGTTGCTGGCGCTGTTTGCCCCGTCTTCTCAGATGCTGTTGGAGCTGCCAGTTCATCTGTCACCAAACAATGTGGCCCATCTTTGGTGGGCGTAGCATCCACCAACGGTGCTCCCATCGCTGCTCTGCCAGACTCGCTCACCATGCTGCAGCACCCGCGTCGAAACAAGTAGGGCGGCGTTGTCTGGCACCTGGCGAGCAAGACCCGCAACACAGCCACTCGACTAAAAAGCGGTGCCAGTGTATATTCGGTTGTGTTACTCGCACGGGCTCTGCTGTGTTGTTGGTACTTTGTGTCAGTCGCGTTTTCTTCTGGGGCACTGAGACTTTCTCTCTGAAATTTAGGCGGTGAGAACAAACTACATAGCTACACGGCAAAATTTTAGGGTGGCGATCTTCTTCCCACGCCAGGCACGCTGGTTTGTTATCCTCAGCAAAAGCCAAATTCGCCATGCCATCCAAAGCCGTTCTCAAGGCCCGGTCTCGCGCCGATTACCCGTTTCTTCTCGAGTACCGGACGAGATGGTGAGTCCGTTATTCCCTATACGCCCATCTCTGCAGCTCAAAGCCAACCCTTTTCCAGGAGCGACAACGACATGTACGCCCATATGAATAACGTCATCTACTACGTTCTATTTGACTCTGTGGTCAACACCTACCTCATCCAGAACTGTGGGTTTGATCCTGTCCGCCGCGTTCCGCAGTATGGCATGGCCGTCCACACGCACGCCGACTTTTTTGCGTCCATTTCCTTTCCGCAGATTGCCGAATTAGGTTTGCGCGTCGTCGAACTTGGCCGGTCCAGTGTTCGCTATGAGATTGCTTTATTTTCCAAAGATGAGCCTAGCAGTGGCGTCAAGGCTGTAGGCGAGTTTGTCCAGGTCTTTGTGGATGCCGAAACGAGCCGGCCAAGCGCAGCGGGTATGAACCCATCATTGCGGGCCGGGTTACAACAAATCCATGTGCGGCTACCGGGCGATGACGAAGGTGAAAAAAAGACGGGAATCGATGTTGCATCTACGGCATCAACTCCTCGTAGTAAGCTATGAGAATATGTGCCCTAATTTGCCCTCTCAACCCCAAAACCGGTTGTTGCTTTTTGGGGTCCATAGTATGTGCGCATGCATGTAGGATACGTAGTGTTTAGTGAAACAGATGAACACCTTTCTCTGCCCGGGAAGTAGAACGCTCCGAAACGCAAAAAAACCAAAAGCATTGCTTTTACCTGTCCACTTGTATCGCATGGCCTTCGGCCGTGTCCACCACGCCCGCATCCTGAGGTCTTCGTGCTTCTGCTGCTGCCACTAAACCAACCAAGGTCGCGAGCCCAGCCTCAGACTTCTCCTTCGTGATCCCTGATCTCCCCTCCAGCTTGTTTTCCTTTTCTTCCGCCTGCAATCGATCATCTCTCTGGTCCCCTCCGCTGTTTTCGTCTAGAATGATAGACGTCTTCAGTCCCGTTTCCGTGGCCTGGACCTCCTTCGTAGCAGCACTTGGCCAATGAGTCTTTCGATCTGCTAGGGCCTTCTCGTCGCCATCATGGTAGCCAGTAGGTCCCTCTACGGTGCTCTGTGTCGACTGCACCTGCCGCAATTTTCCCACAATCTCTGGCTGCTCCGCATTCGCCTGTATCCTGAACGTATTCGTATCCACACCGTTACCGCTGGCTCTCGCCTCAGGTGATATCGTGGCATGAGGGTCTGCCTTGACATTGCTACTGTTGCCGTTGCTGCCGTTGCTGCCGTTGCTGCCGTCGCTACCGTTTTTGCCGTTTTTGCCGTTGCTGCCACCGTTGTCGTTGCTTGCGTTGCTGCCATTGCTTCCGCTGCTGCTCCCATTGCCGTTTCCACTGCCGTTTCCTGGTGGGTTTCGTAGTCGGTAGCCGCCATCCTCGTCCTGCGTAATTATGCCTTCGTCCAGCGCCCACGAAACCAATAGCTCGTCTATGCCAAGTGAGACTCCTTCGCCATTCTCCATGTGACGGCCCACATGCTCCGTCCACTCGTCCCAAGCACTGCTGCCATCAAAGAGTCGGTTACAGCCTTGCATAGGGCAGGCAGATCGCTGCGGGGGGTGTCTTCGTATAATACAGCACGTCTTCTGCATTTCTCTCACATGATCTTCCCAGTCGGTCTCGGTTTTGCTATCACGCTGCTGCGATGGCTTGCGTATATAAAACGGAGCATGCATGCGGCGAAGGTGCTGTGTAAACAAATCTTTGCGATTAAACTCGTTACCCTTGCCGTCAGCAGCGGTCTGTGAGCAGCTGGAGCAACGGTAGTATTGGAGACAAAGGTGCTGAGACGTGATGTGTCGTTTCCATTCATTTTTGGAGCCGAAAGTGCTCGTACATCCAGCAAAGGCAAAGGCACAGGGAAACGGACGTGTGTGGGTGGACGCGATATGTTTCCGGAGAGAAGAAGGATCCTTGAAAGGTTGATGGCTGCACCAGTTGCATTGAACCTCTTGCTTCTGGCCCTGTGCTATGAGCTTTGGCAAAGAAGAACCGGACAGGTCGGGTGGCGGCCGAGGTAGCAGGTTGTGTGGGGTTGGCTCGTCGTGCGTCTGTGAAATCTTTACCTGATGTTCCTTCTCTTGTTTGAGGCGTCTTGGTGCCGGAGAGCGTACCCTAGCCGCTGCTTTGCCTTCGATATCCTTGGGTACAAAGTCGCCTTCCTGGCACTTCATTGCGTCGTGAGCAATCTGAAGCAAATGGCTGCTCGCCGCAGGGAATGAAGGAGAAAGACTGTCTTTTGCAGGTCGGATATGACTTAAAGCTTCCAGCTGCTCCGCAGCCTCCTTCATCTCGGCAGATTCCTCGCTTTCATGGCTTGTTACCACAGAGCTTGCCTGGGACAGAATGGGATTCAAAGCTGTAAGAGGTGGAAGATGCGGAGGCAATGCACCCGCTGACTGCCTTTGCGCTGTAATATGCTGTAGCTGCGGAAGCACATCACTTCTTTGGATGTTGTCAGACTCGAATTGGCTATCAGAATTGGACCGGTTTTGCAAGGGCGGCGGAATATGATGCGCGTTCTGACTATGGAGATTTGGGGGCGGTAGCGCCTGCAGGAGTTGCAAAGGTGGTGGCAACGGTGTCTGGTTGTGTTGCACTTGAGGCTCCTGGTGTTGCTGGTATGAAGTCTGCTGGTGCAGGTGTTGATAAGGTTCGGTTTGATAGGTTCTAGAAAACCCATTGTTTGTGGCAGCCTGTCTTGCTTCAAGGAGAGTCTGGCCATCTTCGACATCCTTTGCCGAAACATAGATGGGGGTGGACGACGAAACAGTTTGCGACAATGGCGGCGGTATGACAGCAAAAGACTGTGCTGTTTGTGGGGTGGGTGTCGTGACAGCCTTCATGAGACCGCCATAAAGGTTAAGAAGGTTGCCGGAATTGACATAGCCAAGAAAAGAGCATATGTTGTCATGTTGAATGATATCCCAGAGGGCCCGTGATATTGATATCAACAAAACAGTAGGTGGCCCCAGAAACATTCCTTCCAGGGCCATTTGCGATGCCAATTCTGGGGTGTTCTGAATCCAGTGGTGAAAGCACGCCATGTCCGTGCCAGTATCCCGAACAAAAGTTGTGCAGACAAGCACACGCGCCTCGTCGAACACCATGCTGGCAACAGCGGCAGGGCTGACAGCAGGAATCTCACGAGCAAAGTTGGGCGCATTAGGTGCATCTGTGCTCATTCCGTTCTGTGCTGCTAGTGGCTGTCGGGGTATCGGCATAAGGTCCAGACTCTGGCCTTGGCCGGCAGTCAAAGTAAGTAAAAAGGGAGTCTGGGAGGTGACAAGGGAAGATCTCGGCGCGTATTGGCGTTCGTAGTGTTGCTTGGTCGTCAATATCTCGTCATAAAGGCGCTGAACGTTGAACGGACGACCATTGCACAATTTGACCAGAGACTCTGTGAGAAAAGAGGTAAAAGTTCGGGAGTTGGAGTCATGAGGACCGGTCTCAGGCGTAAAGGCAACAATGGCCTTTTTAATGCCGTGACTTCCGGCGAGCGGGGTGTCTTTGGGAGCACAGCTATCGAGGATGACGAGTATGTCAGACTGTGCATCGTCGAAAAGGCTTCGCACGCCATCCCATTTGATCTTGGGGGAATCGTCCCCTGCGTTACTGCGAAAGATTAGCTATTGGTCCATTGGCGATATAGGGATTGGATTTGGGAAGCAGGGAGAGGAGAGGCTTTGAGGGGATATTCGGCGATAGACCACTCACCATGCCCAGTACAGATGATTGTCAGGTCCGCTGTAGCCGTGACCAAAGTAGTATAAAATCAAAAGGTGATCTGCGCTGGCCTGGTTTAGGAAGTTGGCGACTCGAACGCCAAGTTTGGCAGTTGGGTTCGCAGTTGCCGGAATTCCCCAGTACTCGGTACGGAAGTTGTAGCGGTCGCGCAGAACATGCTCCAGCGACGAAACATCGTCTGCAGCGGCGACGTCATCGTCCCACCTGAGAAGAAGAGCAGAGACATTTGCGTAGGGAAGTTTCTGGCCCTGTCGATAGATGTACATGGCAGCATCTTGCAAGTGCTTTGCAAACATTTGGAAGTCATTGCGCTCTGCTGTGGTAGATGGCGAGGACGAGACAGGTTGTGCTAATGGCGCAGAGGCATCAGAAGTAGCGCTTGCAGCTGATTGCGAGGGGGCGGGATTTGCGAAAGGTCGTGAAGAAGACGCGGATAAGGCGTCGTGTATAGACGCGGCCGGGTATGAGACAGCGGCTGCATGTCCGGAGACCTGAATGTTGTTAGTTTGTCATCCGATACCACGGTCCATGAGAGCCAGAACTTGCCTGGTCCGAAGAAGGTTGAAGAGGGTGATGGGGCGGCTGCAAGGACTGCGCGGAAGACGGCGCAGGCGCCAGCGGCGGATCGGGAAGCTTTGGAGCCAGCCGGCGACGTTTGCTTGGAGGATCCATGGAATAGAGCCAGTGTAGAGTCAACGAGTGGGAAGGGCAGGCTGGCGCGGGGGGGGGGTAAGGACGAGGGGGTTGACAGCGACAGGCGGCGACGCGACCAGGCCACTGCGGGTAGGCGGTGGCTGGTAGCGAAGGCAAAAGACGTTTCGGGTGGGAGAAGGCAGAAACATGAAATCTGGAGAATATTAAGAGACCAAACCAGTGCCGTGGCCTAGAGGTTATGGTGGTGCAATTCGCGGCACGAAGAGGGTGACCTGAAAAGGCAGGAGGACGGTGGAGGAAGGCACGTCTCGAGTCCGATGCTCCGTAAGGCTGCGCGAGCAAACAGCGAATCTGCGAAAACGGGGTGGGGTTTTGCAGCCAATCCGAGGCGTCGGGCTGAGAGGGAAGCATTAGCCTCGCAGAGAGCCAGTCGCGCTAGCCTGAGAGAGGCTTGGCTTCGCTCTGCGAGTTACGGTGTACACTACTTGTACATCCAGGAGTACCTACTGCCGTATCCTTGTACCTCAAAAGCTAAGGTACAAAAATTACTGCTCCGCACTGAGAAAAAGGGGGGGCGGACGGCGCGGAGCCCCGAGGTGAAATCAAAACGAGAGGAGTGATTTACCACTTCATTCTTACTGTCTATATTGCTTTGTTGCGCAGTATTAGTGAGTCTAGTACAGACCGTATATGTGCGCATGCTCCTGAGAAGTCCTAGGCGCATCGACGCATCTCTCTGCCAGAGGCATTGTCAGTAGTCGGTACGTTGTTGCACTCAGTGTGATCTCACAGGATACTCCACTTCAAGAAAACTCGAAGGAGGGGTTTGACTGCGCCAACTCAATTCCTACATCCGCATCCGCCGACGGCTGCCTGCCACGGACGAGATGAGCAGACGCGTCAGTCTCAACTCACCTCCGCATCGCATCCCAGGTGGAGCAGAGAGGCTCAGCCATGCTCTAGCTCAATGCAGTGTGCATGATACGTGTATGCGACGTTATGTATCTTGCATGCTCTGCGGACTGTTTATCTATCAGCCGTTGGGTTATGGTCGGCCCGAGGGGCAACGCGATGGGCATATAGCTGCGTGGTAAATCATTGGGGTGATCAATAAATAGCAATAGTCAACATGCCAGCCAGATCCGAGGATCGTTCTGGGTGGGCGGGCCCAGGTGATGCGTATAATCTTCGGCCAGGCTGTACTAAACAGAAGGACATGCGTAATTGTAAAGCTTTATTCTCTCCAATGTGCTACGCGAGAAGTATTGTTATAGACGCTTCTCTCCTGACTGCCACTTGTACTGGCGGTTGGAGGTCCCAGGCAGGGCATCCATATCGCAGTAGTTTGCATGCTCGTCAAAACAGCATGCGACCGCGTATAACGAGCGGTTTATATGAAGGGGTAGCTTGTCAGCAGAAGAAACAAGACGATTGAAAGGACACTAACAATGACAGTTAAGATGTGGTGCTAACCAAAAAAAAAAAAAACCCGACTCTTGACAAAATAAACGTACCATAACACTGGGACAAGCACTGCAACGGCCATGGCCAGACGCACTTCGGTCTTGTAGAAGTTCTTAGTGTCATACACGCCTCGAATGCGTTTCTGCAATGGAACGTTGCCGTGCGAGTATAGACTGTGCTCCAGCCAGGCGCCTATCCAGGCAAGCGGACGTGCATTGCCAGAAGTAACACCCAGGTGCCCCCCCCGGATGCCACTTTGGGACGCATCGGACCGGCAACTCGGCAAGCTATTTGAGATCTCGCAGAAGTCATTTATTGCAGCATTCAGGGGTGGTAGCGAGTTTGGCATTTCCAAGGTAGGTTGCTGTGTCTCCACACTATATTGGAATCGATTCATATCACCGAGCTGCCGGTAAATATTGACCTGTGTGCCGTTCTCCCTGGATCTGCTGTTTTCTGCTTTGCCGCTGCTTCCAACTACCCAGATGAGCCTGGCCGTGTTTTTCTGGCGGAAACGTGTAGGAGGAATTCCCGCATAGCCCATATGATAATTCTCGATACTCGACCGCAGCATCCCAAATGCAGACACCCGAGGGGTGCTGTCCTTGTCGAGTACAGCGATAGGAGGCAGAAAACCGACAATTGCAGTGGATAGAAAAAGAATAAGTGACAAGACAGACCCAGACAAAGCTAGCACTTTCCGCAGCCGTAGACTTCTCTGTTGAAGGCAGAGCGACATATGGTACGCAGCAGCGAAGGAGGAGCTGCCAAATGCAAGCAGCCATGTCGTCAGAAAAAAATTGGGGTAGCAAGACGTTCCTGTCCTGCAAAATATGGTATGCAGTGGAACGTGAACTGACAGCATCACGGCAGACAGGACCAAGGTGACGACAGAACCGACCATGGCGAGCATGAGCACGGCTGGCAAAGCCTGTTCGACGGTGGTGTTGGAAATGGCCCCCTAAACACTACCCCAACTTATGCTAAATCGGCCGGTTCGAACGGCTTTGCAATTTGTGGGAAAAGTAACCTGATCACCATTGGGAAACATGACATTGGTAGGGGCAGGAGAAGATTCAGGTCGGCGCTGTGGTAGAGGGGTAGAGCATGAGCCTAGGATACCATAGGAGGGTTATAGGGGAGTGTATTGCGTGCGTTCGGTCTGTATAGGTTGTACAGCTTGCACGGAGCTCGGGCATGTTAAAGGGCAATGTTGATAGGACTAATTTTTTTATTTCATTTTTTTTTTTTTTTAAAAAAAAAAAAAGAGTAAGGAACTTCGCCTGTAGCCATGTTTACTTACTTCCTAGTCGGGAAGTTCGGCTTAGTGAATATCTCAGTCGCTACTGTCGCCGTGTCTTTCTTTCGAGCACTGAGCTTTTAGGGCGGATTTGTCGGGAAGAAGACAGCGCGTTTAATGCGACTGCGTAGGAAGAAAGTAAATATACCAACACTGATTTGTCTCATGTAGTTCCGGCCGGCTTCAAGGACGTCGCATTGCTGTTGCTACAATTGACCACGCCGCATCGCGTGTTTCGCATCGCGCCTACCAACTCGTACGCGAGATACACACTACGTAGATACAAATTGCATATTTTCTTTTTCAAACACAATTAATTGAAATCCGCTTAGTAGGCGTGTCCATGTTCTTCTGCCCGAGAGCGAATCTTTTTACTGCGATCACCACATCCAGCACTAGACTGACAAGAATCGGCCAGCGTTCACCGCTTGATGCGAGAGAAACGTCCGCACCCGGCTACCGGCGCACCAGTAGAGCCTCGTGTTTGTGTGCCAGGGCCGGCATATTTACATACCACCACAACGTTGTACATAATACTTCATTTTTCCATATTTAGACGTTCTATTCTCTTTCTGGCCCTAGGTCGGCAGAATCATAGAAATGCACGAGAACATCAATGAAAACAGAAAATAGCCATGCATAAAGAAATACCTAATCGTCACATAAAATACAGGGCTTCCTCCTGGTCGTTAATTCATTATCTTAATTACCTCAACAACGTACAGGCTACATCCTAACGCCTTCGATACTCTGGCTTTCTTGCCTTGTTAACTGGTGGCGGAGGAATATCATCTTCATCGACAGGATATGGCGCCACCACTGGGGGGGGAGCATAGCCTGATGACAGGGCGGGAGGTGGCCGTCGACTATTGTGCCCGGGTCTGTTCTTGCTCTCAGGCAAGGGTGTTTTTGGAGGCAAAGGCGGTGGCTCAACCCGTTGAGGTTTTTGCTGGGCCTGTGGTTGCATCTGCTGCTGACGCCACTCCTCGGGGGTAGGCGACGCCACAATGAGACGGTCATCTTCCGCCACAGGACCCGAATGCGCAACCGATGTGCGTCCCATCCGAGGTGGCGTGTTGGACGTATCTGAAAAGCCAGCTGCAGAGTGGCGAGAGGGAGGAGGGGATGAGGCGCTGCCACCGGGCACTTCGGAAAAAGCATGTTGCTGGAAATTCTCAGACGACCCCCGAGACGAGGCTGTTTCGTTGTTTCGGTGGGATGTAGATAAGTGATCGGCTGCGCCCGAGTCATAAGACGGCCTGGGCGACGATAAAGAGTCGTGCTTATATACCTGTCCGCTCGCAGGTGCAAATGAGTCCGGAACATCACCCGGCAGCTCGACAGCGAGGGGCATGGCCATATCAGCCAGTGCTTGTTTCTGTTGCAAAGCATACTGTGAGGAGGGCCGCGCCGGTTCTCCGTCATTCGATCGGTTGTAACGTTCCTTGGCCCGGTGAATCCTAGCCAGCTTTGCGGCAGAACTCTGTACCATGCTGCGCTCGGTAGGGCGGGACAGATACCGCTTCGTGCTGGTGCTGATATCGGCCAGGCGGTGCCACTCGTTCATGCCAAACTCACCGACGCCGACCTCCACGTTCAGGCGGTAGTAATTCTCGACATTGACACCGCGTTTCAACAAATGTTCGCGCTGCACATACTCATGGATCTTCTCGCAGCCCTCAATCTTAGCAACGAGGCGACGACGCGCTTCGGCAAATTCCCCCATGAAGCCGTCATACCACATCGGGTTGCTCTGGTCGCTTCCTTTGGGCCGCCTGCCGGTGCCGATGCTGAGGAAGACGCCAACCTCGCGGCCGGGCCACTCGTTTACCGTGGCCTCGTCCAAGGCGTAAGGCGCAGGGTTGAAGTTTCCGGCACCATCGTCGTGGAAGACGGACTGTCCAATTTGAATTGGCTTAAATGCAAGGCCGATAGCACAAGTGGCACGGCCAGCCTCCCAAATGCGGCAGTCGAACTCGGGCGCAGGCTCGCGGCGTGAGTCGTAGGAGCGGAGCAAGACGGGCTCGTCGCCACGGGGTGAGCCTTTGAACATCGCTGTAACCACACTAGAGACCGATGGTTGGTTGTTAATGGAAGTTCAGGGCAAATACAACAGTAAATGAACAGGATAGCCCAGGGCCTGGAACATACGTCTTAGTCCGGTACTCGCGCGCGTCGTAGAGTAGTGCGTTGGGATCACCGCGCGCCGACACTCGATACGGCCGCGCCATCTGAGCCGCGGGACTCCGGGCACTGAAGCTGACAACACTGGCATTGCTGATGTGTCTCCGGGGTCCGTACGCACTGGGATAGCGGCCGGTAGCCGACGCGCTTGTCGGCGAACCCGGCGGTGATGTGGACGCGTCTTTTCCCTCCTCGGCATCGGTGGTGTGTTCGCGAACAGCTGCCTTGATAGCATCCTCCAGCCGCGATGCCTTGAAAAGTGTTGGTCGCGTGGGGATGCCTAGTATGGTCTTGTCCGTCTCGAAGACCATGCGCGTCAGGCGCACATACAACTCCTTACACGTCTCAATATCGAGGCGCAATCGGCCTAGCATGAGCGCAATCAGCCCGCCCGTGCCAGTCCCAACGATGAGGTCAAAGTGGTCTGCAGGCTTGGGAATCTCGTTACGGTGCGGTGCGCGGCCTTCAATCTCGACAAATGTACGGTGCATAATCTCCTGGAGGATGATGAAGATGCTGTACCCTCGGACACCGCCGCCATCTAAAGCAACGCATGGGGTCAGAGTAAAGAGCCAGTCAGAGGTGTATCAATAGAAAGAAAACATACCCAACGAAAGGATGCGCAGCGGTGGCCCTTTGGTGGTGTCCTTCCGCTTTAAAACGGTGTTCTCCATGGCGGGACAGAAGGCGGGGTGAGGCAGAAGTGAAGAAAGGCGGAGGGCGAGCGCCCAGTGCGATGTGGAGAAGACCCAGCCACAAAGGAGGGGGGGGGGTGTTAAAACTCAAGCTTCCGACCGAGAGCAAGAAAATGATGGCGGTAGTAAGGACATGGTATTGTCAGGATAGAAAGGGGGTCGACCGTCAAGCTCGTATCTCACAAAACGTGAAAACGTGACAGGAGGACCCGCCGATGACGATGACGATCGAATTGTGGCTGAGATTCATGGCTGGATACGATTCCCATAATCGCAGCCTTCTTGGATGCATAGTTATGACAGTGACAGTGACACACTGACACATGAGCCCTTTGAATATAATTATTCTTGCCGCAGTGTTTCCTAGGCCTTGGGAAATACTTTGTTTTCATAACATCATTCAGTCGGAGGAAATTATCACAAAAAAACATCGTAAATAAAATTAATACTTTCCGTTTAAAAAAATCATCATATCATCTGCCCAACATTTATCTAACAACAATCCTATTCCTACAAGTCTAAAATTATTATATTACGCTCTAGCAACGTGTTTAAGAAACCAGTATCTAATTTCAAACCCACGCCTATTAAACAGAATACATTTTACTTTAGAGATAGTGCTGTGAATATAATTCTAGACGATATTAAAGTACTAACATATATATATATATATATATCGACCTATAGCTACTAAGTATGACATTTCCATGGTGCTTTTTTATAATTTATAGAGTATCTTTAGCGTATATTATAGTTAAATAATTAAATAAATAGCCCGGGCAAAAACCGGACTCTTAAAAGTCCGGAAAAGTCCGGTATTAATAACGTACGATATAATTATATTCAGGGTTGGAAATTAGTCCGGACTAAAGTCCGGACTAAATTAGTCTAAGTCCGGGGTCGGACTAGAATAGTCGGGATTAAAATACGTATAACTAAGGATAAAAAATAGTTATAGCCTAAATAATATTAGGTTTAATAAAGTAGATTTTTATATTATATTCTACGGTATCTATTTATTTTTAAATTAAAATTTAAATAATTTAGTCTGGACTAATTTCTAACCCTGCTTAGGGGTACTAGCCTATTCTAATAATTAGCTAATTATATTAAGTTTAGATCTACTATTTTATACTCATAGTCCGAATAACCTAAAATCATAGTCCTAATAGCTCTTCTCTTAATAAATAACTACTATTAAAAATAAATTAGAAAGCGAGCTTACGTTTTTTATAATTAAAATAAAATATAGCTATATTATTTTATAGATTAACATAAATATTATAAAAATATATCTTGTAGCTGCTATATATACAGGGTTGGAAATTAGTCCGGACTAATTCGGACTTGGACTAATTCTAACCCTGTATATATAGACAGGGTTGGAAAAGTCCGGACTAAATTTAGTCGAGGGTCGGACTTAGACTTTCCCGGACTTTAAAAGTCCGGAAAAAGTCCAGTATTTATAACGTACGATATAAATATATAAAAAGTTAAAAACGTATATTAAGATATTTAAACATAATAATCTTTTAATAAGAATAATGTTTTATTTAAAAAAGGTTTTTTTAGATTTAATATTAATAGTTTTAAAATATAGGTCTCGACTTTTAAAGTCCGGGCCTAGACTTAGACTTTCAAAAGTCCAGGCAATCCGGACTTTAGTCCGTAAAAGTCCGGACTTTCAAAAGTCCGGACCTAGATTTTAAAAATATTAGTATTAAATCTAAAAAAAACGGGTTTTAAATAAAACATTATTCTTATTAAAAGATTATTATGTTTAAATATATAGATATACGTTTTTAATATTTAATATAATCAGGGCTAGAATTAGTCCGGACTAATTTAGTAAACTTTTAACTTTAAAAATAAATAGATACCGTAGAATATAATATAAAAATCTACTTTATTAAACCGAAGTATTATTTAGGCTATATCTATTTTTTATCTTTAGTTATACCTGGTTATACGCAGGGTTGGAAAAAAAGTCCGGACTTAAAAAGATACTCAGCGTTTTTTTTTTATATATACAGTTCAGGGTTGGAAAAGTCCGGACTAAATTTAGTCCAGGGTCGGACTTGGACTTTTCCGGACTTTTAAAGTCCGGTAAAAACGTGGACTTTCAAAGTCCGGACTTTCAAAGTCCGGGCAAAATCCGGACTTTTAAAGTCTAGAAAAGTCCGGTATTAATAACGTATAATATAATTATATTAAACGTTAAAAACGTATATTTATATATTTATAAATAATAATCTTCTAATAATAATATTTTATTTATTTAAAACCCGTTTTTTTAGATTTAATACTAACAATTTTAAAATCTAGGTCCGGACTTTCAAAGTCCGGGAAAAATCCGGACTTTTTTTTTCCAACCCTGTATATTTATATACTATTTTAAATATATTATACTACTATTTAAACAAGTTTGAAGCTAGTAGAACCCGAGGAATCTAAGCCTCTATCTATAGGGTTGGAATTAGTCCGGACTAAATAAGTCTTTATCCGAATTAGTGCGGACTAATTTCTAACCCTGCCTAGACTTAGACTTTTAAAGTCCGGTCTTTTAGTCCGGAAAAGTCCGGTAAGAATTATTATAAATAAATAAATAATAAAAATTATTTTATAATTTAGTTTTTATAATATATAGGATTTAATAATAGTTAGAAATAAAATTTTATTACTTTTATACGAATTTAAGGAGAAGAGAGTACTTCTATACGAATTTACGGAAGAGAGATTATCTCTTCCGCTTAAATAGAATAAAAATCTACGAGTAAAATCGATTTATATTATCTTTAGAGGAGATACGTATTCCGGCCCGGTATCCGATATTATTTTTATCTTTAGACACGGATACCGATATCTTATTATCTTCGGATAGGAATCCCGATATCTTTCGTATGATCTAGCGAATTAAATATTAGATTCTAAGTTCTTCGTATATTTATTTTATTTATTTTAAATGTCTATAATATAGTTATTCTTTCTATTTTTCCCCGATTTCTTTCTTTATTTTAAACTATCTCCTTTTTTCCCTTCCTTTTTTATTTACTTTTTTATTTTATTTTTTATTTTAGTCCTTTCTTTTATTTATTTTTTTTCGTTATCGGAGTACGCTCCGACGGTATCGTTAAAAGCCCTTACTCTACCGACTTTCCCTCTAACGATTAATACGAAAAGAAATAAAAAACAGAAAGAAAATATTACGAATTTAAAAAATTATATTCTAGACGATTCCGATTCTCCGATTTATATTCTTTTAGAAGGGTAAGTTACCCGTACCCTTCTTCCTTTTAAAGAAGGAGAAATACGTTAAATTTAAGTCGACTATACGCAGGGTTGGAAAAGTCCGGACTAAATTTAGTCCAGGGTCAGACTTGGACTTTTCCGGACTTTCAAAGTCCGGGCCTGGACTTGGACTTTCAAAGTCCGGACTTTGAAAGTCCGGGCAAAATCCGGACTTTCAAAAGTCCAGGTAATCCGGA
>JADHKF010000050.1:0-87050 GCA_019925685.1 Ceratocystiopsis sp. VPRI43766 | reverse complement strand
GGGAGGGTGGTGTCCCAGGACGACCTGGGATGAGGATGCAGTGACGAGTTGGACGAACGACGGGGAGAAAGGACAAGACGGCAAGACGAAGGACGAAGGACAAAGGACGACAAGACGACGAGGCGACAGGACGACAACGACAGGTGGTGGAAGAGGACAAGAAGAGGGCACGGCCACACGGCGTCAATACGACGGTGCTAAGACGGTACGAGGTACAAGAGACGATGGGACGAACAAACGACAGGCACAAGACACGACGAACACGACAGGACGAACGACACAACGAACCAACACGCAGCAGACAACACACGACACGACCACCGCTCGCCGATCCACCGGCAGCCGGCGGCAGACGCGGGCTGAATACATGCCGACCGGTGCTGGCGATCCACTGGACAGGGCGAAATAGACGCTGGGCCGGGAGTGGGCGCACCTGCATGCATGCATGGGTCACACGGACGGCGTCTAGATGGACTGGAGCAACCGGGGTTGCATTGGGGCATCTGCAAGGGGCGGCGTGGCAGTGGAGGCCGAGTACGAGAAGGCCAGGCTCGGGGCGGGCTGCAGGCCTGCCAACGGGGCCTACAGGGCCTACAGGGCCTACAGACCGCCGGCTCACAGCGGACACAGGCCCTGCAGGACAAGGCTTTACAGCGGTCGCAGGCCTACAGGCACGGGCCTACGGCCACCCACGGGCCACCTACGGTCACCTACGGTCACCTATTACAGCGGCCACCTGCGACTGCGGCCTGCAGGCGACCGCAGTGCTGGCTGTGCAGGCCAGACCCAAGGCAGACAAGAGAACGCCAACACGTCGATGCGGTCTATGGGTCGCTATCTATCTAGTACGGCACCAGCTTCACCCGTGCCTGCACGTCGGCCGGCAGCTCGTCCAGCCGCACCAGCCCGTCCTGCACGCAGTCGCCCAGGAAGAACAGCGCCTGCTGCTGGGCGTACCCGAGGTAGTCAAAGGCGTCCTCGGCCGGCGTCTCGTCTTCCGTCTTGTCCTTGCTGTCGCCGCCGCCGCCGGCACTTCCGGCACTGCCGTCGACGTCCTCCAGCCCCGGCACCTTGGCCTGCACGATCCCCCACGCCGCCCACTGGGCGCTGTTGGCCGACCGCCACAGCCGCGTCTCGGCAATCAGCTCGTCGACGCGGCGCTCGACGGCATCGTCGCGCCGCCGGTCTTCCTCGGCCCAGCCGCCGGGCGGCGCGCGGGCGTCGAGCATGAAGTCGACAATGGACGAAGCGCTCGACGCGGGCGCCAGGACGGGTGTGCCGCTGCTGCCGGCCCCGGCGCCCGGCAGCGCCGGCCGGTGGTCGACGTACGCGCGCAGGAAGCGGCGCTGCTCCTCGGGCGTGGGGTAGCGGTTCGGGTGGCTGGTGTGCGGCGCGGCGGCGTCGTGGTAGTTGAACATCCACTCGGTGAAGTGGTTGGCAAACTCGACGCCGGGCGGGTTGGCGCCGGCATACTCAAAGTCGATGACAATGAGCTGCTTATGCTCGTTGGCCGGCTCGAGCAGCGGCGACTTTTCGTCGGGGCGCAGGCGGAGAATGTTTCCGTATTGGGTCTAGGGGTCAGCAAGAACGACAACGGCACACAGAGAGAGAGAGAGAGAGAGAGAGAGAGAGAGAGAGAGAGAGAGAGAGAGAGAGAGAGAGAGAAGAACCTACATCGCTGTGCGCAAACACCAGCTGGTCGCGGATCCGGCGCGGCTCGCCGTACGCCTGCAGCACGCGCGCGCGCTGCTGCGCCACCAGGGCCTTGAACTGCGGCCACGGCACGCCGCAGACGAAGCCGCGGGCGGCCCAGTCGGGGAAGGAGGAGGAGGAGGAGGAAGAGGACGCCGCCGACGAGCTCCGCACCACCTCGTCCAGCACGGCAATGCGCCGGGCCACGGCGTCGTGCCAGCGATCCCACTTGCGCCAGACGCCCGGCCCGCCGTCGCGCTCGGCCTCGAGCAGGGCGATGCCGTCGTGCAGCTCGCGCATGCGCTTGGCAATCTGGCGCGACGTGTCGGGCTCGCGCAGCGTGGTGGCCGTCAGCGTGGTGGCCGAGAAGAACTGCTCGAAGCGGCCGTTGCCAAAGGTGCCCAGCAGCCGCGGCCCGATCTTCTTGCGCGCCAGCCGCCGCAGCACGCTCAGCTCGTCCTCGCGGTCGATCAGGTGCTCGACCTGGGGCCCGTAGATGCGCAGCAGCAGCTTGCTCGGGGGCCGGCGGCTGCTGCTGCTGCTGCCGCCGCCGCCGCCGCCGCCGCCGCCGTCGTGCTCGCCACCGGCGCTGCCGCCCGGCGGCGGCGGCAGCACCTTGGGCGGCGACACCTCGTACACGGCGTTGGTCAGCGCGCCGCTCAGGCGCTCGACCCAGATGGTCGCGCCGCCGTCGAGCGGCACGCGGCGCCAGCCCTTGAGCCGCAGCGTGTGCGCCAGCCGGATGATCTCGTTCTTGAACGCCAGCCACGCCGCCGCGTGCGCCTGCTGCGCCGCCGCGTCGCCGGCCACCACGACCGCCAGCGTCTTGCTGTTGTCCAGCACCGCGTCGCAGCTCGGCACCAGCACGTCGCCGTCCACATAGTCCGTGTCCGACGACGCCGTCCGGTTCAGCTGCGCCCGCAGCGCCCGCGAGTGCCGCCGGCTGCTGGTGCCCGTGCTGCCCGTGCTGCCGCCGGCGCCGCCGAGAGGATGGATGCCACTGCTGCTGCTGCCTGCCGGCGACTCCAGCCCCAGCGCCGCCACGCTGTCGTCCAGGATCCGCTGCAGCCGGTCCAGCGACACCTCGCTCGACGCCGAGCCCGTCGACGGCGCGCGCTGGTGGTGGTGCCGGCGCCGCGGAGGGGCGTTGCCGTTGCCGTTGCCGTTGCCGTTGCCGTTGCCGTTGTCGTCGTCCTCTTCGTCTTCTTTCTCCTCGGCCGCGCCATCCCCTCCTGCCTTGGCGTCGCGCAGCAGCCGCCGCCGCGGGCTCGGGCTGTCGACGCCCGCCTTGCCCCGGCGGCCGCCGCCGTGCGCATACACGCGCCGCGCCTTGCGCGCCGCCTGCTTCTCCTTCTCGTGCTCGATCCACGCCGCCACCTGCGCCAGCAGCCGGCTGCTGACCGGGTCCACTGGCCGGCGGCGGGAATGCTGGTTGTGGTGGTGGTGGTGGTGGTGCTGCTGCTGCTGCTGCAGCGGGTGCGGGTGCGGCCGCAGCGACGGCGAGACCGAGGCCGTCGACGTGGCTGTCGTTGTCGCTGTCGCTGTGGCCGTCGCTGCTGCTGCGGCAGCCGCTATCGGCGCGGCGTCTGCCGGCAGCTGCTGCGGCGACGTCGTCAGCGGCGGCGGCGGGACCACCACCGCACTGTCACCGCCGCCCGACAGCACCGGCACGACGACGGCGGCGCGGCCGCTCAGGCGCTTGGCGGCCACGCTGGCCGGGAACTGCTTGCGCGGCACCGGGTCCTCCACGGGCGGGAGGGGCGGCGCCTCCTGCACGGCCGAGACATCGGGGTCGGCAATCTGGACGGCTGCACGACTGCTGTTAGGGTCGTCCCCCCGGGGCGAATCAATCCGGCAGGGTAGTGCGCTGCTGCGCTGCTGCTCACCTTTTGGCTGTCCGTTCAGCGGCGGCGTGCGCTCCGAGTCGTCCCGGAGCGCGGACCGGAGAGGCATCGATCGTGGCGAGCCTGTCGGAGCAGGACGCGTCATAAAGGGGGGGGGTGTGTATGTGTGGGCGACAAAAGGGGCGGATCCAGCTGAGAGATGGGGGGGGGGAAAAAATTGAGGAAAATGCGAGAGTATCCCACAAAATCGTGGAAATAGCCAGAAGAACCCTGGAGCCAGGTCTGCTCCCGTAGATACAAACGGTTGACCCCCGGTCTCCTGAAAAAAACAAGAAAACAAAACAAAAAAAAAAAGCAAGAAAAAAACCCCGGTCTCGCGGCCGCTGAGCAGAAGCACAGAGATGAGGTCACGCCGAGCCGTTCTGTTGAGGCCAAGGCCAAGCAGGGCAGAAGCCGCCCAGAGTAAGTACGCAACGATAAGGTGCCGAGGTGCGCGTGACCCTACCTATCAGGGCGCAGGAGCGCAAAAAGGCGGGGGGAAACAGTGGAGAGAGACGGAGGGGGGGGGGGGGGGGGGCGGCTACCCCGTTTGGGGCGGGTGGTTTTTTTTTTTTTTTGCCGTGCCGCGCCGCCGCTTTGCTGCATAAAGCAGCCGTATGCCTCTATCCAACCATTGCCGGACAGCGCCGCCGCCGCGGGGAGGGGGGGCAGCCGCAGCCGCAGCTGCTGAGGCTGGGGGTCTGCCCTCTTCCCGTCCGTCCAGGCGCTGCAGGGGATGCGGTGCACAATGCCAGACGACAGGGGCGCGCTGCTTTCCTCGTCACCGGCCGCCGGCGCGCTCCCGGGCCCGTGGGGGCCGTGCCTGCGCCTGTGTGGCCGTGTGCACATACAGAGCACGCCGTGTTTCCCCGCCCACGCTGTCCGGGGCCCGCCGGCCGGGCCCTGCGCGCCGCGCAGCCTTTGTCGGGGGTGCGTGGCCGCCGCCGCCGCCACCGCCGCCGCCGCGGTCTTCCGGGACCGCCCGGGCTCGCCGTGCGCCCGTGCACGGCAGCAGAGACAAGCACCCCCCCCCCCTCCCCCAAATCGGCGTCCCTTCTCGGGCGCCTGGCCTTTGGGGGGGGGGGCGCACCCGGCCATGTCCAGGGCCAAGCCGTCCTCCCGACGCTGCCCCCTTCGTTCGTCCCCCCCCCTCTACAGCGTGCCGTCGTTCTCGCCCTTGAACCGCTCCACGCGCTTCTGCTCCCAGTTGTCCAAGTCCTTGTGGGCAATTTTCTGGATGACGGTCAGCACTTTGCCGCTCAAGCTTTGTCAATTCCTCCCCCCTCCTCGCTCTTCACGCACATAGTACTCCTCGCGCATGTTGACGCGGCGCGCCGTCTTGCCCAGCCCCAGCTCGTCCTCGCGCGACAGCTGGCGCACCTTGCGGTCGTGGCGCTCGTAGCGGATGGCCGTGGCCGGCGTCAGCACAAACGAGCCGCCCACGACAACGGCCAGGAACGGCAGGCCAAAGAGCAGGAACGGGTGCTTGGCCATGGCCGCGCGGTACCGCGCGGCAAACGTGTTGCGCGCCGCCGCCGACTGGAACTTCTTTCGCTGGAAAGACATGGCGGCAGCCACCGGAACCGGAACCGGAAGGGGCGGAGGTCGATGGGAAACTGGAGCGGCAGAGGCTGCGGTGCGCCTGTTCTTTTGACAGGGCTCGTATGATAGAGTACGACGCAATTTGCAGGCCCGCTCTAAAGTCCGCACGTGATCGCGTGATGAGACCCGCTTTTTGCTCTGTTCAGTCGCAGTCCTCTCCTCCGCATAAATTTCTCCCTCCTCTTCAGCCGCGTTTCTATTCAATCGCCCGGTCCATTGTCTTGTCCCTGATAAAAAGACTGGCTTTTTCATTCTCTACTGCCTTGGTCTGCCATCTCCTCTGCTCCTACATCTTCCGTTCGGCCAGGAATTCCTCCGCGGATTTCAATGCTGCGAATTTCAATACCTTCGCCGTTCTTGCCTGCCTTTCCTCTAGTGGTTCCAGCTCTTCGATAAGCTCCAGAAGCTCAGCCTTGCGCGACATATTTAACACAGACACAACGTCCGCAATGGATGTGGCATAATTCTTCGCATCTGGGAGCATCCCTTCTATTGGATTGTATGGCTGGTGCCATCCATCTGGAGGAGATGACCTGCGGCCCGCAAAGATGAATTGATGTCCCCCAAACGATATCCATATGGGCAGTGGTATCCGGGCGCGGAGGAACAGGACCAGTACTTCCTCCACCACAGCCGGATGCTGAGACCATTGATTTTTGATTACCCATGCCAGGCATCGCCATATATCGATGGCATCGTGAACTGGGGATTCGCCGCATTTCAGGAGTTCTGAAATGGTAGGCACAATGCGCTCCTCCAGTTCCCCTTCATTTGCAAATGCGTCGAGCGCAATTACTATATTTATGCTCTGAACTTTGGTATCGGAACCAGAAATCGTCTGGCGTCTCCAGCGAATGAACTCAAAATACAAAGTTCCCGCTGCGGCTCTGATCAAAGTGGAATCCGAGAATTTGCACGCAGTGGCAAAGGTGAAATTTTGGTGCATTCTTGCTGAATCTGCACTGGACGCCCTTTGGAGCTGGAAATATCTCCTACTCATATGAAAATGAGTACGCTCGCAGGATGCTGGTCCTGGCGTGTCATTCACAGCGTGAAGCATGCGTATGACGACACCCGCCATGTCGATTCCGGCTACCTCGTCTTTCCATCTGGTTGCCAGGAGGGTTTCGAGATATTCTGCGATAGATCGGTGTGACAGAATCACACAAGTGAATCGGCAATGGTCGTTCGAGAAAATATCTCTGTGGCCGTGCTTGGCAAACCCTAGGAGTCCTTCGGAGTGTCTCTTTATCCATTTTGCGGTTTTTTCCAATTTTGCCAGAAGCGCATCCTCTGACAAGAGATCGCGCTTGACCTTTTCGCATTGCAGACTAAAGTCGTCGTTTGAGGAGAACTCCCGTAGGAATGCGTACCAGAGGACATACGAAGCATCCCCGGTGCCTTCGTTGCTTAGCGTGTACTGGAACATGAGGGCTACCTTGGTGCGGTTGCGTTTTTCAATCCGATCGATGATGGAGTCGAAAAAGAGGTCGAGATTGTCGTGCTGGGCCTCTACGAGCTGCAGCAACTCACTCGTCGGCGTACCCAGTGCCACTTCTTGCTCGATCCTGCTTAGTACGAGCACGACCCATAAGAACACGCCTTGTGCTCGCCCGACAATAAGGTGCTGAAGGTTCTGGAAGTCGTAATGGTCGTTGTCATCATTTTCATCGTCATTGTCATAGCCATCGCTGCCGTAGACATTGGTGCTACTGTCGCTGCCGCTGCCGTCGTCGCTGCCGTCTTCGTTTTCGTCGTCTTCTTCTTCATCTTCATCTTCATCTTCATCTTCGTCTTCGTCGTGTGAAAAGATTTTTCGCAACCGAGAATCCACCAACTTCTCAATGTCGCTTTTTGTAAGCTCCTGCAGCGTGATGTGGTGTTTCTCGTCGGTAGCCAGGTGCTCGATGATCTCAGGGTACTCGCGGCTCGAGACGCATATCTTAAGCCGCCCAGCTGCGCTACGGACGAGCTTCTTTAGTTGGCGGATGAGCCCCAGGATGGTGTCATTGCAGTTGTCGCCGAACTCGTCGAGGCCATCAATGAAAAAGCAGAAGCGGTAATCGGCATCGTCGTTGCCAAAACAGGCTCCATCAACCAAGCGCTGAAACGCGCTGCGCACCTTTGTATCGACCAGGACCAGTTTTTTCTTTGTTCCGATATCAGCCGCATTCCAGACGTCCGGGAAGAGCAGCGCGGCCACGCTGTAGTCCGCCGCAATGATGTCGTGGAGCAGAGTGCGCATGAGCCCGATCGTCGACTTCTGCAGCTTTGTGCCGGGCTTCCAAAAAAAGCAACTCGCCTGGATGAGTTTCTTGTTGCCGGCCCACTGCTGGAGAAGCGTTGTTGTGTCGTCGTGCTCAACCACGTACTTCATGAGCGTCGACTTGCCGGACCCCGGCCTGCCAGCGATATGAAAAATCCCGTCACCCTGAGCCAGCCACGCAGCAAAGGTTGACTGGCAGGATTCTTCGCTTGACTGGAAAGAGTCTAAACTTGACAGATAGGATTCTTCATCGTCTGACAAGGGCGCTCTCGTAGATTGCGCCCCCCCCTGGTTGTCTGACACCTTTCGCTTCAAAGCCCAGCCGAAAGTCTCCTCTGCGGCTTCAGATACGTCCACAAAACGCTTGCCCATGCCGTCAAAGGCGAGGGCGTTGAGGATCAGGGCTATCTTTTTCTGTACGGCCTGTTCATCCCACCGCGTGGTGGAAAGGGTAGCTTCCGCAGTGTGCAAAGCCACCAGTGCATTGCTGCATACATCCGTCAGAACATGCCTAGGCTGTACCACACTGAGCGGCCACGCACCTTTTCGCGTCGATCTTGTCGAGCTTTCCGTCTGCAATCTGGAGTCTGGTGAAAGCGGCGTCAAAGGCATCCCTGTCGGTCAGCTCTCGTCTGGATTTGAAAATGACAACACATGAAAAAAGAACCCAGACTTGCCTTCCCTGTTGTGCTCGAAAGCGGTCGAGAGCCTGCATGCAGCTGTCGAGGCTCTTTTGCAGCGCACTCAGTTCGTCTTTAGACCAGATGGCGGTGAAGACGGCCACGGATAGCGTCTTGGGGTTCTTTTTCTCCGGATGCAGTTTTGCGATCTCGCGCAGCAGCTCCTGGCAGACAGCCTTGGCATGCCGCGCTATGGCACAAGCGTCACCAACAGCACTGTTGATCGTGCTGCCCACGCCATTGCTGGCAGTACCGTGTTGCTTCAGGAAGGCATCGCACTCTTTCTCGGTAACGGCGGCAACAGTCCGCATCGTGTTCACGGGCTTGTCAGCCTTGCCTTTGAGAGCGCCATCGACCAGCTGCAGCGCTTTGAAGATGGTGACGGCGAACTGCAGGGCAGCGCCCGTGGTCCCGACGATGTCCATGGCACGACGATGGGAGGATAGACATCGAGGGGATCACCGCAATGTGCAGCAGCTTGTGTGACAGAAAAAGAGGGAAAAGAGGGAAGAAAGAATCTCTGCCGAGATAAGGCGAAACGAGGCGAAGCACTCTGCCTTGGACCAGCAGCGCCTCATTACCAACAGTCCAATCAAACCAGACTGTCAGCCGCCGCATGCTGTCATTGGGTATGGACTCGAGCGACCCCGCCATCCGTGCCGTCTTGCCTGCTGTGTTGGCTCGAATGAGGGGCTGGACTTATTGGGAGAGCGAAGCGTCTCGCGATGGGTTTTTGGAGAACTAGGGGAGGCTCTTCTCTGCTGGGCGGAAGTCGATCGCGAGAGAAAGAGCGACCCGGGCCAGCAGAACTACAACTGACGGCAATACACGCATATCAGCCACTGCCTGTAACGGGAAAGAGCTTCCCCGGCGGGCAACACAATGTCCCTGTATGGCAGCTGTGCTTGCATCCCTCTTTCCCTCCTGTCTAGGCAGAGGCATCATTGGCTGGAGCCACCAGTTGTGGGGGGGCAGAGCCAAGACACATAAATCGACCCGCACGTGACCACGCGACAAACGTGGCGACAAACAGAAAGAGCTCCTCCGTCCGCACGACGACATCTCCCATCTCCTTTTGCACGCAACACGCCCTCCCATGTGTGCTCTGCTGCTTGCACGCCTCGATGCTTTCACACGATGAGCCTGTCAGCCAACCCTGTCGTGCCGCCTGTGCCGGGCGGCGGCGGCGCAGCCCGCGTCACGCCCGTGGTCTCGCGGCCGGCCGACGACGACGAGGCCCATGACGGCAGCCACCGGGACGCCAAGCGGCGCAAGACGGACGCAAGCTCGATTTCAAGCGAGCAGGCATTGGACGCGCTGCGTCAGCATATCTGCAGACGGTTTCGCAGTGCTCAGGGCGAGAGCATCCGCGAGACGCTGGCCGGCATGTGGTATGTTTTTTTTTCATTCTCTTTCTTTTTTCATTTTCATTTTTTCATTTTCTTTTTTGCCCCCCCCTCGTTCCCTTTGCTCACCACGCAGTGATGCTGTCGACCAAACAAACGAAAATGCCATCTTTGACGCCATGAAGATGCTCAGCTATACGCTCTGCATCGTTGACGAGACGGCCGAAGGACTGAGCTACGACGGCAGCGAAGACGCCGCCGCCGCCAACACGCCATTCTTGCACTGCGCCCACTGCCTCGAAACACGTCTGCGGGACCCGCTGCCGGCACACGCGGCGCGCGAGACAGACACGGTCGCCTGCGTCTTTGGCCTGTTCGAGACGCTGGCCATCCACACCGCCCCAGCGACCGGCCCGCTGGCCGTGCGGGCGCTGTACATTCTGCGCCGGATGGCGCTGCACACGACCCCCGAGGCCGTGCTGGACTACGAGACGTCGACGCTGTGCCGCTGGTGCGCGGACCAGCTGCGCAGCCCGGACCGGGCCGTGCGGATGCAGGCAGCGTGCGTTTCCCTCCCTTTCTGTCTCCCAACGTGCTGTTCTAACCTTGCCCTCCCCAGAAAAACGCTTGCTGTCTTTGGCCGAGCACGCGGCGACGCCCTGGCGGCGACAACGGCGCGCAACCGGCGACGCTTCGACGACCTGCTGCATGCGCTGGCGGACGGCGGCGGCTGCCACGCGCAGGAGACGAGCGCGCTGGCGTGGAGCGCGCTGGGCCGAGGCGTGGCCGAGGACCAGCTGGAGCCGATGCTGCACGGGCTGCTGAGCCTGCTGCCCAGCAGGTACCGGCCGGTGCGCGACGTGGCGCTGGCCGAGCTGCGCGCGCTGGCGGGCGCGTTCCGCCGGTCGCCGCAGCAGCTATTTGAGCCGTACTGGCGCACGACGGCGGCGGCGATTGTGCGGCACGTTGCGCACCAGCCGGCGTACGCGCCCGGGCTGGCCAACCTGCTGGGCACGACGGCGCCCAAGCTGGCGCTGCGGCTGCAGGCCGAGGCGGTGCCGGAGCTGCTGCGGCAGCGCGACCAGACGGCGCTGGAGACGCTGGCGGCGTTGCGCGGCGACGGCGCGGAGCTGTGGCCGTTGCTGGTGGACAAGGACAACCTGACGGCGGTGCTGGCGTACTGGGTGCAGCTGCCGGCCGCCGAGTCGTCGCTGGACGAGCTGATGCGCACGCTGCAGACGCTGTCGCCGCGCTTGGGCCAGGCGACGCTGCGCGAGGTCATGGGCCCGGTCGCGACGCCGGCGCTGGCCGAGCTGCTGATCCGGCTGACGTACGACGAGGGGCGGATCCCGGACCGTTTTGCAAAGGTGGGTGGCGTTTTGTCTTTGGTTTTCTTTCTTTCGTCTTTTTCCCTTGTTGCTGACGCCCAGATCTCCGACGGCCTCGGCTTCCGGCCGATCCTGACCATTGCGCGGCTGCTGCACGACCGGGCGGCGACGCCGGCGAGCGACGAGGCGCTGGTGTCGGGCTTCCTGGCGGAGCACGTGCTGGGGCTGACGACGCACCTGTCCAAGATCCACACCAACGACGGGCGCGGCAAGCACCCGTGCCACTGGATCCGCGGGATGCAGGCGCTGGAGATCCTGATCAAGTACCTGCGGGCGGACATCCGGACGGCGCGGCCGCAGGTGACGTCGTTCTTGCTGGACGCGCTCTGCAACGAGGACGCGGACCGGGCGGCGTGCTGGCAGGCGGGGATGCGGCGGGCGGCGATTGCGTGCTGGGCGGCGCTGGTGCGCAACATTGGCGACGACACGGTGGGGATGCTGCTGGAGACGACGTTTGCCCTGATCCGGCGCAACTGGGCGCAGTTTGGGGCGGACGAGCAGGCGACGTGCCGGGCGCTGCTGGCGTGGCTGGTGGGGGACGACGGCGACGATGCCGGGAAGGATGACAACGGCGACAACGACGACAGCGACGACAACGGCCGAGCAAACCGGCAGCGCGCGCTGGTGGAAAAGATCGACGTGCTGCCGCCGCTGCAGACCCCGGCGCTGCGCAGCGTGGACGCGCGGCTGGACGGGCTGCGGCGGCCGCTGGGGATGATGCAGGCGCTGGACCGGTTTGCGCAGCGGATCGGGCACGAGAGCGTGGACGTGGTGCGGGTGGCGCTGGCGGACGCGCGGGCGTTTCTGCAGGCGAGCCAGGCGGCGCTGCTGCAGCAGCAGGCGCCGGGCGGGGGCGGCGACGACGCGCCGGCGGGCGCCAAGTCGACGTCGGCGGTGGCGCACTTTGTGCGGGCGCTGTTTGCGTGTGCGGCAAAGCACGGGGGCGGTGGTGGGATGGTGACCGGCGCGGGTGCGGGTGCGGGCACCATAACAGGGGCCGGCACCGGCACCGGCACCGGCACCGGCACCGGCCCCGGCACCAGCGCGGGCAGCACCGGAGCGGCGGTGGCGGGCGAGTGCCTGGCGTGTCTCGGGCTGGTCGGGTGCCTGGACGTGAACCGGCTCGGGGCGGCGGGCGACGATGCGGCGCCGTTTGTGGTGGTGTGGAACTTCCGCAGCCGCGAGGAGGGGCTGGACTTTGTGCTGTACATGCTGGAGCACGTGCTGACGCGGGCGTTCCTGTCGGCGACGAACACGACGAGCCAGGGCCTGATCGCGTACACGGTGCAGACGCTGCTGGCGCGGTGCGGGATCAGCGCGGCGGTGCGGGCGGGCCGGGAGGCGGAGGCGGGGCGGGCAGAGGCGCTGGCGGGGGCGGACGCGGACATCTACGCCAAGTGGACGGCGCTGCCGGAGCTGGTGCAGGCGGTGCTGTCGCCGCTGCTGGTGTCCAAGTACCACATTGCGGCGCCGGGGCCGGTGCAGACGCGGTATCCGCTGTTCGGGGCCGGGCGCACGTACGGCGAGTGGGTGAAGGCGCTGGTGGCGGACCTGCTGACCAAGGCGCAGAACGGGTTTGGCGAGATCCTGCACGGGGCGCTGTACCGGGCGACGCGCGGCAAGGACCTGTCGGTGGCGGAGTTTCTGCTGCCGTACATGGTGGTGCACGTGATTGCCGGCAGCCGCAGCACGGCGGCGGAGCGGGCGCAGGTGACGGGCGAGCTGCAGCGGGTGGCGCAGTACACGCCGGCGGGGGAGGCGGGGGGTGCGGCGGGTTCTACAGGTCCCGCGGGTTCCGCGGGCGACGGACAGGCGCAGGCGCAGGCGCAGGCGCAGGCGCAGCTCTTCTACGACGCGGTGTTCCGGGTGATTGAGTACGCCATGGTGTGGCTGCGCACGGTGGTGCACTTTGCGCAGCCGGAGGGCGTGGAGCACGTGGAGGCGTTTGTGGCGGCGTTCCCGGCGGAGCTGCTGGCGCGGCGGGCGCTGGACTGCCAGGACGCGGCGCGGGCGGTGTTCTACCTGGAGCCGGTGGCGGTGGCGGACGTGGACGCGGGGCGGCGGGCGGCGGCGGAGTCGGCGATGATCGACCTGTACGCGCAGATCGACGACCCGGACCTGCTGGGCGGGATCATGGCCAAGGTGGGCGGCGGCGTGGAGACGACAACGTACCACCGGGCGCTGCTGGAGCAGAAGGCCGGGCGGTGGGAGGCGGCGACGACGTGGCACCTGTCGGAGCTGAGCAGCGGCGGTGGCGGCGGTGGCGGCAGCGGCAGCGGCAGCGGCAGCGGCAGCGGCAACGGCGACAACGACGACGTGCAGGCACGGGTGCTGACGTGTCTGCTGGCGGCGGGACACCACGAGGCGCTGCTGGCGCGGGTGGAGCAGCTGGGGTTGGCCGGGGGGCCGTCGTCCGGGTCCGGGATCGGGTCCGGGATCGGGTCCGGGTCTGGGCCGGGGCCCAGCGGGCTGCTCGGGCGGATCCTGCCGCTGGCGCTGGAGGCGGCGTGGTCGACGTTCCAGTGGCGGCGGCTGGCGGGGCTGGCGGCGCGGCACGCGGGCGACGCGGGCGACGTGTTTGCGGTCGGGGTGGCGCGGGCGCTGGGGCAGCTGCAGCAGGGCGACCGGGCGGGGTTTGCGGCGACGCTGGACGCGGTGGCGGCGCGGGTGGCGGCGCGGATGGCGGCGGCGCCGGCGGCGTCGCTGCCGGCGGTGCCGGTGCACGAGGCGCTGCTGCAGGCGCACGTGGTGACGGATCTGCGGTTGATTGGGGGCAGCGACGGCGGGGACGACAACGGCGACAACGGCGACAACGGCGACAACGGCGACAACGACGACAACACGGCGGCCATCGTGGCGACGCTGCTGCGGCGGCTGGACGTGGTGGAGGACGCGCGCGACAAGCGGTACGTGCTGGCGCTGCAGCGGGCGGCGATGGAGGCGCAGCGGCGGCGGTTCGGCGACGGGGCGCTGTCGGCGCTGTGGCTGCAGAGCGCGCGGCTGGCGCGCAAGACGGGGGCGAACAGCGAGTGCCTGCACGCGATTGCGCAGGCGCGGCGGCTGGGCGACCCGGCGGCGGAGGTGGAGAATGCGCGGCGGCAGTGGGCGTGGGGGGGGAAGCACCAGGCGATTGCGGACCTGCGGGCGGCGATCAGTCGGGGGCTGGGGGGGGAGGCCGGGGGGGAGGCCGGGGGGGAGGCCGGGGGGGTGGTCCGGGAGGTGGTGGACGTGGACGCGGCCGATACGCCGGGGATGTCGACAGGGACGACGACGGCGACGACGACGACGACGACCACAGGGACGACGGCGACGACGGCGACGACCACAGGCACGACGACGACGACGACGACGACGACGACGACGACGGCCACAGGCTCAGGCACAACAACACCCCTCGCCGCCCGGGCGTCCCTCCTGCTCACGCGCTGGCTCGACGCCAGCGGCGAGACGTCGCGGTCGGCGCTGCGCGACGAGTACCGGGCGCTGGCCACGCGGTACAGCGAGTGGGAAAAGAGCCACTACTTCCTGGGGCGGCACTACAAGAAGGTGCTGGAGAGCGAGGAGGGCCTGGGCGCAGACGAGCAGAGCGACGGCTACGTCAGCGGCGAGCTGGCGCGGCTGGAGATCGAGGCGTACCTGCGGGCGATGCGGCTGGGGACCAAGTACCTGCACACGACGCTGCCGCGGGTGCTGACGCTCTGGCTGGGGCTCGGGCTGGAGCTGGAGGGCGAGCCCAAGGCAGCAGCCGCCGGAGGGCGCAAGGCGTCGGCCGAGCTGCGGGCGCGGCGCGAGGCGGTGCTGCACACGCTGCACCGGCGGCTGGTGCGGCACCTGGCGCGGCTGCCGGCGTTTACGTTCTACACGGCGCTGCCGCAGCTGGTGGCGCGCATCAACCACCCGCACCGCGACACGTGCTCGGTGCTGGACAAGATGATTGCGCGCGTCGTGGCGGCGTACCCGCGCCAGGCGCTCTGGGGGGTCTTTGGCGTGATGACGGCGCGGGGGGCCAAGAGCAGCCACCAGTCGCTGCGGGCGGCGTCGCGGTTGTTGAAGGCGCTGGCGGCGGAGCCCCCGTCGTCGTCGTCGTCGGCGTCGGCGTCGTTGCCCTCCATCCCCTCCCTCACCCGCCGCGGCGTCCACCTCGCCGAGGAGCTCGTCAAGGTCGGGCGCAAAGGCAACTACCGCGTGCACAACAGCAGCAAGACGGTCAGCCTGCGCCGCGACATGCACTTCCAGCTGGCCGGCGACGCCTTCCCGTTCGTCGTGCCCATCGGCCGCTGCCTGACGGCCGTGCTGCCCGGCGCGGCGACGGCAGACGCGGCGGCGCTGGCGGCGCACAACGCCTTTGCCGGCGACGTCATCACCATTGCCGGCTTCGCCGACGAGGTCACCATCCTGGGCTCGCTGGCGCAGCCGCGGCGCCTGGCCGTGCGCGGGTCCGACGGCCGCGCGTACGACGTGCTGCTCAAGCCCAAGGACGACCTGCGCACCGACCAGCGCATCATGGAGCTCAACGCCCGCATCAACGCCGCCCTGCGCAAGGACGCCGAGGCCCAGCGCCGCCAGCTGGCCATCCGCACCTACGCCGTCACCCCGCTCAACGAGGACTGCGGCCTGATCGAGTGGGTGCAGGGGCTCAAGACGCTGCGCGAGCTGGTGCGGCCCTACTACGACCTGCGCCGCAGCACCGTCTCGCCGCGCCCGCCCGACCCGCTCGAGATCCAGCGCCTGCTGGCGGAGGCTGCCGGCGGCGCAGGGCATGCGGGCGGCGCAGGGCATACTGCCGAGGGCGCCCAGCGCCGCGCCCGCGTCTTTGTCGGGCAGGTCCTCGGCCAGTTCCCGCCCGTGCTGCAGGCCTGGTGCATGCGGCGCTGGCCCTTCCCGGCCGCGTGGCTGGCCGCGCGCCAGCGCTTTGCCCGCACGGCCGCCGTCATGAGCATGGTCGGCGCCGTCCTGGGCCTGGGCGACCGCCACTGCGAGAACGTGCTGGTCGACGCCGGCAGCGGCGGCGGCGGCGGCGGCGTCGTGCACGTCGACTTCAACTGCCTCTTTGACAAGGGCCGCCTCTTCAACCAGCCCGAGACGGTGCCGTTCCGCCTCACCCAGAACATGCGCGCCGCCATGGGCCTGTGCGACCACCGGGGGCCCTTCCAGCGCGCCTGCGAGCTGACGCTGCAGCTGCTGCGCGAGCAGGAGGAGACGCTGCTGGCGGTGCTGGAGGCGTTTGTGCACGACCCGACGCTGGACCTGCAGGTGGACCCGCGGCGGGCGGCGGCGGCGGCGGCAGACCACAAGAGACCGGGCGGCGGCGTGCGCCTCGACCCGCCGAGCGTGGTGCGCAGCATCAAGCGGCGCATCAACGGGCTGCTGCTGGAGGAGACGATTCCGCTGGGGGTGGAGGGGCAGGCGGCGGAGCTGATCCGGCAGGCGACGGATGCGGTGAATCTGTCGGCGATGTACATTGGGTGGGCGCCGCATTGGTGAGGAGTGTGCAGTCCGAGGTGGAGGCGGCGAGACGGAGTCTGAGACGGCGAGACGAGACGACCAGAGGCCGAGACGGCGAGAGTCCGAGACGACACGACGGAGTCTGCAGAGTCCGAGACAACGACACACGACCCGGCAAGACATGTCCAGACACCGGCGCGTCTCAGTCGCCATGCGTCGAGCACGAGAGGACACTGCAGGAGAGACACGCAGACACTGCAGACACTACAGACACTACAGACTGCAGACACACACTACGACTGTCTCACACACACACCTGTCTCTGCAGGGGCCACGCGAAGAGCGGTGAGCGATAGCCCGGCGACGCCAATCAGAACACCAGACTGCAAATGAGCATGCAAGGGAGGACTCGACGAGCGCAGTGCCGTCCCCTACGCAATACGACCAAAGCAGTAAACGACTGCGATCGCCCCGCCCTGCACAACACGCGCAGCATGCAGCCGGCCAGATGACCAGAGCGGAGCTGGGCGCGCGCCCGGTTGGGGATAGCGCGAGCATGGGCGGCTACGGTGTGGTGGTGGTGTGGTCGTCGTCTTCGTGGTGGTGGTGGTGGTGGTCGTCGTCGTTGCTAACATGAGATTTTGCTATATTCCACGTTGTTATTTTTTTTTTCCTTTTCTTTTTCTTTTTCCTTTTCTTTTTCCTTTTCTTTTTCCTTTTCTTTTCGGTTTCGGCTTCTTTTTCTCTCCCACCTCTGCTGAATTCATTTCATCTCGGATCGTAGTTTTCGGATCTCCCCTCTCGACGAGTCAGATGCGCGCATCCTCGTCTGCCCGAGTCGGGGCCTCGTATGCGTCTCCACCTGGTGCGAGGCCTCTGCTGTCTAGCGGCAAATCGTCGTGGCTCGCCTTGCAGGGGGCGATGGCGCACGACCGGGGGGGCCGCGCCGCCCGAGAGGAGGGCAATTTGCCGTGGCTGCTGGACCTGGAGGCAGCCAGGGAGGGAGGAAATGAGATGACGACGAAGACAAAGAGCAGGGGAAAAATCAAAGAAAGAAGAATGAAAGGAAAAAAAGAAGAGGAGAAAGAAAAAAAAAAAAAATCAAAGACGAAAGAAAAACGAAATCGAAAAAAAAAAAACCAGCGGTGAGTCTGAGACAGCCGACCAAGACACCGCCAGCGCTACTGCACACCAATGCAATGCACCTGCACGCCCGTCGCGAAACGTGTCACCAGACAGCCGTTGGTTCCTGCATGTTCTGCAGCGGTGAGGGAGGGGAAACGGGAAAAAAAAACGAAAAACGAAAAACGACAGACGGAGATACATCACGACAGCAAACGTAAATGGCCAGCACATCCTACACACAGAGGAATATCTTACGGGCAAAAGCGCTCGTATCCGTATGGCGCGCGTCCTTTTTCCCGCCCTCAGCCGCCTCGCACACACGCCCGCAGCAGCCATGACGCAGCCCCCCGTGGCCCGCCGCCGCCCGATCCAGCGTCCAGCCGGCGATCGCGGCTCATTTCCCACGGCGGTATCTTTTTTGGTTTTTTGGCAGCAAGGGAGGGAGCGAGGAGCGCGCCAGGCGGAAAAAGGAAAAAAGAGGAGAAGAAAAAAGAAAAGAAGAAAAAAAAAAGAAAAAGCGGCACTACGCCCGAAGCGGACATGGGCCGTCAGCCCTGGGAGGAGGATTCAATAAAGTGGCAGAGAGGACGAGGCGAGCAGAACACAGCAGGAGAACAGCAGAAAAAATCAAACAAGAAATTAAACAGAAATCAAACAAGAAACCAAACAGAAATCAAAAAGAAGTCAAACAAGAGACAACAACAGAACAGCAGAACAGCAGAACAGAAGAACAAACAGACAATACTGACCTGAATAGCACCGACACCCGGAGAACCCCCCCCAGGCACCAGGCACCGCCCTTCGTATCGGGGCTCCACCCCTCAGCCGGCGTGCGCTGGCCCTCCCTCTGCCGATCGCCGCCTGCCAGCAGGGCCCTGTACGCCCAGCCGCCCCACTCCAGCTCTGGATCGAACTGGGGCGATCGGGCGAGCGTGTATATAGGGCGGTGTCCTCGATCGGGAGGGACCAGACCGCCAGAGCTCAGACATTGTTCTTCTTCATCTTCTCCATCTTCTCCTTCATCTTCACTCACCCGCCATGAAACTCCTCCGCCGCGCCCGCAGCCTGCGCCGGCTGCCGCGCCCCGACGACGACCTCGACCTGCCGCCGACGCCGACGCTGCCGGTGGCCATGGCCCTGCCCGGCAAGGCGGCCGCGGCGCCCATCGACATTGCCGCCGCCGCCGCCGCCTGGCGCCAGCAGCTCGCCCTGCCGCCGGCCGCGTGCCGCGCCTCGCAGGCGTCCTCGTCGCAGGCGTCGTCCTGGTCGTCGTCGTCTTCGTCCGCCTCCTCCACGCCCTCGCTCGCCTCCTCGGCCACCACCCGCACCATCGAGTGGGATCCCCTGCGCCTGCACCCGACGGCTCCCAGCACCGCCGCAAAGACCAAGACCATCCCCGAAAACGTCTCCTACTTTGACTTTGACACCGACTCCGAGGACGACGACGACGACTTTGACGCCGACGCCGCCTCCGACTTTGACGCCGACTCCGACCTCGACTCCCTCTCGTCCGCCACCTCCTCCTCCTCCGCCTCCTACATCGACGACTACTACTACAAGGACGCCGACTCGGTCATCATTGCCGACGCCATGGTGGCCACCCGGCCCCGGCCCCGGCCCCGCACCCACCACGGCGACCGCTTCGCCGGCTTCGACTTTGGCTTTGACGCCCAGACCCAGTCCCAGACCCAGAGCCGCCACACCATGGGCCCGGTGGCCGCCGCCCGCAGACGGTGGCCCGCCTCGCCGCTCGCCGCCGCCGCCGCCGCCGCCGTTGTCGTCCCGGACGACGCTGCCGCGCCGCCCTTTTTCGGGCTGACCGCGCCGCCGCCCCGGCATCAGCCGCAGCGCGCCGTCTCCGCGGAGGCGGCGCTGCCGGCACAGGAGACGACGGACTCGGCCTCGGTCTCCCGGCCCTCCACCGCCACCCCCCAGCGCGCGCGGGCCGCCGGCGGCGACTGGAAGCGGCGGGGCATGGTGTTTGGGGTGTATGCCATCTAGGCGCACGCACACGCACACACATTCTTTCTCATTTCCTCTCTTTCTTTTCCTTCCTCTCTCACTCTCACACACACACTCTCTCTCTCCTCTGCCTTCTCTCTCCTTTGTCTTCTACTTGTCATTTGTCTCTTTCCTATGTCTTATGATACCCGCGGTTCGGGAGGTCTACGGTCTATTACTGGGTGGTTATCGAGCGTCAACGGGACAGCTCTGGATGGTTACGGCAGGCGTTTATCTTTGTCACAGTGACACCTGAATTTGAATCTGAATCTGAATCTGAACTTCAATCTGAACGATCGTGGCAATCTGAACTCTAAACTAAATCCCAATCCGAGCGAGAAACAGTCTATGGAAGTATACAAGCACAATAGCAACCAAAAAAGAATAAACTCCCCAACACCTACCACCGCCGCCGGCTCACCCGCACCGAGCACCGCACCGCATACCCCCGCCCGCTGCCGCCGTCCGTCTCGTCGTCGCCGGCGTAGCCGCCATAGCCGCCATAGCCACCGTAGCGCCCGTCATCGTATGTGTGCCCGTAGGCGAATCCGTCGTCGTACCCGTCCGTGTAGCCCGCGCCGTAGACGGCCGTGTCGCGCTGCCGCGCCCGGCGGTCCCGGCGGTCCTGGCGGGCGCGCTCGGCGGCGGCCTCTTCGGCCTCGGCCTGGGCTTCGGCGTCCGCGCAGGCGGCGCAGATGCCGCGGCGGATGCGGTAGGTGGTCGTGGTGGTGGTGGACGTCGACCGCAGGACCGTGTGGCCGCAGGTGTAGGAGACGCGGATGCGGGTGCGGCACATGATGAAGTGATGTAGTGAAAGAGTGGACGGAAGACAAGTAGATGAGACTGAAGCTGGTGATCTGGCGATGATAAGATGGTGCTGATAAAAACGATTGTCGAGACTGAAGCTGGTGAGCTGGCGATGATAAAGGTGATGGAAAAATCAAACAAAAAATCCCTGCGGCGACAGCCTCTTTAAATATTTCGTCCGCCATGACGTACAACGCCTACCACCCAGACGCCTGTCTGCCTGAAAGATCTCATGACCGGCAGACGAAGTGACACAGAGGCTGGGAGGCGGCCGGGAGGCGCTGTGATGCGGTCGGGGGAGGCGGCCAGTTGGGTGGCCAGGGGGGTAGGGGGTGGGGGGGGAAAGGGGAGGAGAGTTGGCAAAAAAATCGAAATGAAAAAAAAAAGCGAACAAATGCCGGTCTCCCTTGAGAAAATATCGTCCTTGTTTCTCTGGAGTTTCCAGTCTCTTTCGCGTTCCATTCATCTTCCCCTCATCCTGTTCTGTCGTTCCTGTGTCTGCTTGGTCGCCTTTCGTGCCCCACAGGCGGCTGTGCCCACGGTCGTGAAGGGGGGCACGAGGCTGGCCACGGCCGCGAGGGGGCCACGAGGCTGGCCACGGCCGCGAGGGGGCCACGAGGCTGGCCGCCTCTGCCTGGCAGCACCTGACGACAGCAGGTGGGAGTGGCTTGTGTTTAGAATGGAATAGAGAAGAATGGAAGAGATTCATGCGAAAAGCCGTGGTTGAAAAAAAAAAAAAAAACGAAGTGAGTCAAATCGTCAAGTCGTCAAATTGTCAAATCGTGTCAGATGATGCCGCATCATGGCACAGAATTGTTGCTGCGCCCAGGCGCCAGGCCGTGATGGAGGCCGGAAGTCAGACGAGCGCTCTGCGTACGTCGACGTCGACGATGTCTTGTATCGCGCCGGGGTCAAGCATGATCAGAAAGGCCAGGGCGTGGCGATGCATTCTGATCAGTTTTGTAGGCAAAAAAGGAGAAAAAGAAGAAAAAAAAAGACAAAAAAAAGAGATCACATACCGCTTCGACTTTTCAATGCGTCTGGCGGAAACAAAGGCAAAGACAGGCTCAGAGAGTTGAGAGGCTCCAAAGTTGGAAGAGAGTTGACAAGACAACCTAAGTTGGAAGAGAGTTGACAAGACAACGTCCAAGATTAAAGGACAGAGAAGGAGTGTTCTGGAATCGATGTGACTTTCTTCTTATAGCCAAGCCCTGAATGGCGCCTTCCTCTTCCAAGGTCGTTCTTTCCGCCGTTCTTCCCAGCTGCACCTTCCATCTGTTGACAACCGGGACAATCATTACAGTGGCCTGAGGCACCAGTTCGTGATAGAAAGGAATTCAAAGACATTACTCCAAGCTAAAGACAAAAATCCAAAGATATCGAAAATCGCTACGCAAAACGAAAACCATCCTTCCTAGGCACTGTCCTCCGCCCCCGTCAGCTTGTCCCAGGCAGCGCCGACGTGGTCGGTGAGCCAGCCCCAGAGGTCGTGGGCGGCGCCGACGACCTTGTCGACGGGGGAGGTGTCGGAGCCGGAGTCCGAGTCGGGGTCAGAGTCGCCAGCTGGGGGCGTTGCCTGGGGGGTCTGTGTTGTCGACGTGGCTTCCTCTGTCGCCGAGGTTGTCGCAGCCGTTGTCTTGGCTGTGGTCGTTGTGGTCTCTGGAGTCTCGGTCGTGGACTCTGTGGACGTCGCCGTCGACACCACGGCCGTCGTCCACATTCCATCTTGGCCCTCATGCCCCTCATGCCCCCCATCCCCCTCGCCCCCCTCCCCCCCGTCGCCGTGCACGCCGACGGGCACCAGCGGCAGGCGCAGCGTCCCGTTGTTCGGCCGCGGCGCCAGGCCCAGCGAGTCGCACAGCAGGTTGTACACCTCGGTGTTCTGGAAGGGCGCGAGGCGGCTGTTGGGCGGGTGGGGGAAGGCGGGCCCGCGCGCGACAAAGATGGCGCGCATCAGCGGGTGGGCGTTGTCGTAGCCGTGCAGGCCGCGCGGGTGGTAGGCGAGCTGGTTGGCGGCGGCCTCGGCCACGTCGAACTCGGCGCGCGTCACCAGGCCCCAGCCGGGGTCGGGCACGATCCAGAGGGGGGCGATGCGCGCGCTGGCCGTGAAGTGGAAGCGGGGGGGCATCTGGTAGGCAGGGTCAATGTCCTGAGCATCCCGCAGGTACACGTGGTAGTGCGGGTGGCCGGCGGTGCGGTTGGCGACGGCGCGGAACAGCGGCAGCAGGTCCTCCGGCGCGCGCGGGCGCAGGCCGACGAGCGGCCAGCCGTCGACGTGGGCGACGCGGCGGGCAAACGCGGCGTCGCCGCCGACGAGGTCCTCGAGCTGCAGCAGGCGCGCGGCGTCGGTCGTGGCCATGCCGTGGTCCGACACGACGACGACGTTGACAATGTGCGTCAGGTTGCGCGCAGCCAGCCCGCCCAGCACGCCGCCCAGCATGGCGTCGACGGCCTGCAGCGCGGCGTCGAGCGCCGTGCTGTTGGGGCCGAAGCGGTGGCCGTCGGCGTCGACCGTCGGCACGTAGGCAGCGATGAGCTGCGGCCGGCGGCCGTCGCCTTCATCAATGCCGTCATCTCCGTCGTCGTCGTCTTCCTCGCCCTCGACCGCCTCCCACCCCGGCTTGTCCAGCAGCTCCAGGATCCGCGCCACCTTGCGCTCCAGCGCCTCGTCGCCGTTGTACCGGTCCACGTACGTCGGCGGCCGCCCCAGGATCGCCGCCTCGCTGCCCGGCCACATGTGCACCGCCGTGCGCACGCCCGCCCGCTCCGCCGTCACCCACAGCGGCTCGGCGCCCTCCCACCAGCCCGCGTCCAGGCTGCGTGCCGGGTCCGTCGACACGAAGCCCGCCCCGCGCGCCGGGTCCCAGAACGTGTTGCCCACCACCCCGTGGCTCTCCGGGTGCAGGCCCGTCACCAGCGTGTAGTGGTTCGGGAACGTCACGCTCGGAAACGACGGCGCCATGTACGGCGGCGACACGCCCTCGCGCACCAGCGCCGCCAGCCGCGGCGTCAGCCCCCGGTCCAGAAAGTCTGCCCGGAACCCGTCCAGGCTGATCACCAGCGTCGTCGGGCCAAACAGCGCCGTGCCGTTGCTGACCAGCGGCGGCCGGGGCCGCGGCGGTCGTGGACGTGGTCGGCGGTGTCTCTGCTGACTCCGCACAGACATCCGCCACGCGCCCACCGCCAGCAGCACAAACGCCGCCGCCACCGCCGCATACACCACCACCCAGCGCCAGCGCCAGCGCCAGCAGCCGCTGCGTGCGTGTGGCCGGGCCCGCCGCGACCTTGTCTTCTCCCGCAGCAGGCCCCCGTCCTCGTCGTTGTCGTCGTTGCTCTCGTTGTCGTTTTCTTCGTCGTCCTCCTCCTCATCGTCCCCCCTCTCGCTGCTCCCCGTCGTGCTGCCCTCCTTCAGCCCGCCCTCCTCCATCGCGTACAGCAGTGTGCCGCCGCCGCGCGCCGCCTCCGCCACCAGCCGCGCTTTCTCGGCCGCCCGCCGTGTCCGGCGTTGCTGTCGCGTGTTGCTGTCGTCGTCGTCGTCGTCGTTTTGGACTTTGGCCCCCCGCGCCGCCGCCGCCAGCCGGTCCATCTCCGCCTCCTCCCCCAGCACCAGCCGCCGGTCCAGCGCCCGCAGCTCGCCGCTGCTGCGCGCCCGCTGCTGCAGCGCGTCGTCGTCGCTGTCGCTGTCCTGGTCGCTGCGCAGCGACAGCGTGTCGGCCGCCGCCGCGTCGTCGCGCCGTCCTCGCGGCAGCGCCAGCAGCCGCTCGTGCGGCGGCTGCGCCTCGCTGCTGTCCGTGATCTGCATCGTTGGTCGGTCGTGCAGGCGTGCAGGGTTGGCGATGCCAAGGAGGGTGGTCGTGACGGCGGCGTCGTTTCGGCCCCTTTCTTTGTTGATGCACGTGACGGCATCACGTGATATAAATTGTGACCATTTGCGGGTCCGTCACGACACGACTCGCCCAGCACGACGACACAACAACACAAAACGCCATGCCGCCCACACCCGCCCCCGACGTCGCGGCGGCCGTGGCCGCGGCCAAGAAGGAGAAGCGCGCGGCCGTCGCCGCCGCCGCGATGGCGCCCCGCATGCAGACCCAGGTGCAGAAGTGGAACAAGATGACGGCCGAGCTGGGGCGGAGGCACGACGACGACGACGACGACGACGGCGACGACGACGGCGGCGGCGGCGGCGGCGACGAACATAACGAGGATGCACGAGAGACGGCCGTGGCAGCAGACACGCCACGCAAGAAGCGCACCAAGAAAACCGCCGCAGCGGCCCCCCTGCGCGCGCGCCACCGCCGCGACCGGCTGCTGTCGTTTGGCGTGGGCGGCACGGGCAGCACAGACGGAAAGGGCGCGGCACCGACACCGACACCGCCCGTGTGCCTGCTGTGCCGCGCGCGGTTCTCCTCGCTGCAGCAGCTGCGCGACCACGAGGTGCTGTCGGCGGCGCACCGGCGGCGGCTGCGGGACGGCGGGCGGCGGAAGGCGGCGGCGGCGGCGGCGGCGGCGGCAGCGGCGGCGACAACAGCGGCGTCAACAGCAACAGCAACACAGTCCGAGGCAGCACCACCTACAGCACCACCTGCCCTCCCCCTCGCCGTCACCCGCCGCCTGCCGCGCCGCCGCACCGACCCCGCGCCCGTCTACACGTCCTACGCGGCGCCCGTCCCGACCGGCGGAGACGCCCCCCCCGCCCCCTGCTGCCTCCTCTGCCGCCGCCGCTTCCGCCGCCGCGCCGCCCTGCGCCTGCACGAGCGCGAGAGCGCCCTGCACCGCGCGCGGCTGCGCGACCCGGCGGCCGTGGCTGCCGCCGTGGCCGCCGTCGACGCCGCCGCCGACGCCGCGCCCGCCATCCGCCCGCTGCTGCGCATGCGCCCGGCGACGGGCGCGACGGGCGCGACGGGCACGGCCTACCGCGACCGCGCCCGCGAGCGGCGGCAGGCGTTTGGCAAGGCGGGCGCGGCCGTCAAAGAGGCCGACGTTCCGCCGCCTCCTCCGCCCGCCCCCTCGCGCGGCGCCGCCCTGCTCGGCAAGATGGGCTGGGCCGCCGGCCAGGGCCTCGGCGCCAGCGGGGCCGGCCCGACCGCCGCGCTCGCCCCCGCCGCCTACCGCGCGGGCGTCGGCCTGGGCGCCGACGGCGGGCGGCTCGGCGACGCGGCCGCCGTCGCCGCGCGGCGCACCGAGGCCGGCGCGTCGGCGGGGTCGTCGTACGCCGCGTTTGTCGCCCAGGCCCAGGAGGCGGCCCGGCAGCGGTACCAGGCGCTGGCGGCAGAGGAGGCGGCGGCGGCGGCGGCGGCGGCGGCGGCCAAAGACACAGAGGCAAAGGACACCGATACGAAGACGGACACGGACACAAAAACAGACAACGCTCGTCATTAGGCTATGCAAGATCAAATATCGACAAAAGACTGGCAAGCACCAGCGGGACGGCAGCGCCCGCCAATGACGCCAATGACGCCGATGATGCCGACGCCGGTGACGACCAAGTGTCCGTTGCGAGGCCGTCGCCGCCGACCAGGTCCGTAGGCAGCCCCGTGGTGTTGGCGGGCAGCACGACGAGGTGGCCCGGCGAGTGCGTGTGGCGGGCCTGGGCGAGGGCGACCTGGTTGTGGTCCAAGTCGACGACCGAGTAGAGGGCGCGCAGCACGCCGGCGCCGAGGTGCACATGGGTGGCCCCGGGCTGGCCGCCCCAGTGGGCCGCGTTCTGGATGCCAAAGAGACAGGCATACTCAAAGTCGCGCTTGCTGCGGCCGAGCACGCTGTTTGTGACGTAGCTGGTGGCGAGGACGTGCAGGGGCACGGTGACGTTGACGTGGACGCCGGCGGTGGTGCCGGTGTCACCAAACTGCAGGCGCACGGCCTTGGTCGAGTTGCAGTCAATGTACGCGGTGCCGAGCGCGGTGACGAACGCGCCGACGGCGTCAAACAGCGGCAGCGCCATGCTCTCGGGCACGTACGACATCAGCTGGCCCGACGCCAGCACGGCGGCCGCCGCGCCGTCCGGCAGATCGGGCAGCGGGAGGTCCATGTGGATGGGGATGGCCGTTGTTGTTGCGGGATCGGGCGCGGCGCTGTTGTTGCCGTTGTCGCCGTCCGTGTTGGCGACCACGGCCATCGCCGTCAGCACCACGGCCGGTGCCGCATACGGCTCCGACTTGTCCAGGGCGGTGTTGTAGTACGTGCGCAGCATGGGCAGCGGCACCAGCGGCCCGTCAAACTTGGCCGTGTCGATGCCGCCCAGCAGCAGCGAGCTGGCGTCGCCGCGCGCCGGGTCGCCCAGCGCCAGGCTGAAGGCGCGCGACTGGATCTGGCCCTGCGCCTGCAGCTGGTCGACCAGCGTCGGCGAGCCCGCGGCCGGTGCCAGGCCCAGCACGCCCGTGCCGCGCAGCACGGTCGAGACCAGGTGCAGCTGCAGGCCCGTCACCGTGGTGCCGGCAATGGTCAGCTTGTCGGAAAATTTGGTGCCGTACGCAAAGTAGTCCGAGTCGGTCAGGTCGTCGGTGCTGTTGCTGAGCTGCCGGTATGTCGAGCTGGCCGTGGCATTGACTGGATGATGAGCGGGAGAAAAAGAAAAGAAAAAGAAAAAGAAGAACAAAAAGAAGAACAAAAAGAAGAACAAAAAAAAGAACAAAAAGAAGAACAAAAAAAAAAGAACCCACACGTTGTGTCGCAGTGCTCTGCGCCGTCCGACACCGTGCACCAGTCCGCGTCCACGGCCACGACCCACGTGCCGGACGCGGCCGTGTCGACCATTAGCCGCAGCAGCTGGCCCGGCGTGCCCACGTACACGGTGGCCAGGTAGCTGTCCGCGTCCAGCGTCAGCGCCTCGAGATACGTCTCCGGCTGCGACGCGCGCCGGGCCAACCCACGGGAGATGGCGGGCACGGCCTGCAGGCCGATCTCGACCATGGCGGCCGCGGCCGCGGAGAAGACGAGGGCGGCGGCGGCGGCGGCGGCGGCGATTTTCATGATGGGTGTGTTTTTTTTGCTGCAGACGACGGCGACGACGACAAGTGCGAGAAAAAGGGTTTCCACAGAAATAGTATCTACGAGAAGAACGCCTGATGTCTTGGCACGCTCCTGCCCTGCCTGCCCTGCCTGCGCCGCATCGCGCCTGCCCCAACACGAGGTCGAGGGATTGGCTCCTCGCAGTGCTGCCCGTGTGCGGGAAGGCGCCTTTGGCGGCCGCCCGAGCAGGGCAGGAGCACGGACAGCGCCAGGGGGGGTGTGGGGGAATACGGGCGCGCCCCGCCAATGATGCGCGCGGGCCTGAAATGAAGGACGGCTGGTGCAGGTACGGAGTAAGATACGATGGTTGCCGCAGGCGGGTGCTTGCCGTTTGTGTCTGGCAAGGCGTTGGCATGCACGTGACAATAGGCAGAACAAAAAGTGCATTGCAGATACGAGACGCGTCCGCCCATTACCCAACAAGCATCCCTACAGACCACAACAGGCAGACGAGCAGAAGCGAGGAGACGCCGCTGGCCGCCGCCGCCGCCGAGGGCGCCGACGGCAAGGACGGCTGGGCGGCCGTGGCGGCGTCAAAGGTGCCGCTGCCGACCAGGTCCGTGGGCAGCCCCGAGGCGTTGGCGGACAGGGCGACGATCTGGCCGGCGGCGGCCGTGTCGCTGGCCTGGGCGAGGGCGAGCTGGCGGTGGTCGAGGTCGACGACGGCGTAGAGGGCGCGCAGCAGGGCGGCGCCGAGACGGACTTGTCCGCCGGCGCTGCTGTCCACGTCGCCGCCGTAGCCGTCGTCGTCGCTGCTGCGGATGGCGAATTTACAGGTGCGGCTGAACTGGGGGTACCAGTCGGCATACCACTCGCCGAGGACGTCGAGGGCGAGCAGGCGGGCGGGAACGGTGATGGTGATGGTGGCGGCGGGGTCGGCGGCAGTGCCGTTGGTGCTGTTGGCGATGGCGCCGCTGAACGCGAGCCGCACCACCGCCGTGGTGGCGCAGTCAATGTACCAATGGCCGCCGCGGAACATGGGGACGGCGCCGGCGGCGGCCGCCAGCGGCACGACCATGGCCGACGGCATGTACGTCAGCAGGGTACGGGCGTGCAGCGCGGCGGGCAGGGCGGCGGCGGCGGCGGCGGCGGCGGCGGCGGCGGCGGGCAGGGCAATGTTCGTGGTGTTGGCGGCCACGACGTCGACGCGCGTCAGCAGCACGGCGGGAGCCGTGTACGGCGCGTCCAGCATGCGCAGCGGCACCAGCGGCCCCGCGAACCGGCCCGTGTCCAGGCCGCCCAGCACCAGCGCGCCCGTCGCGTTGTCGCCGCCGCCGCCGGCCGCCAGGCCGTACGCGCGCGCGCCGACCGCGCCCTGGCTGTGCAGCGCGTCCAGCAGCGTCGGGTGCGTGCCCTTCTTGCTGTTCGCAGCGCCCTCGGCCTCGGTGAACCCCAGAGCCAGCGCACCCGCAAACGCCATCAGCCAGGAGCGGTCCCCGCTGTCGGCGTGGTCGCTGTCCGCCGCCCGGGCCAGGCCCATCTGCAGGTCCGCCACCGTCGCGCCGGCGACGGCCACCCGGTCGCGGAACGTCCAGACAAAGTCGTCCTCAGGCGGCCACGCGGTCGTAAAATTGTGCAGCGTCGAGCTGCGGCCCTCGTGAACTGGAGGAGGTGAGCAAGAGAGGGAGAGAGAGGGACAGAGAAAAAAAAAAAAAAAAAAAAAACGCACACGTCGTGTCGCACTGCGGCGGCTCGCCCAGATTCTCTGGAACGGCGCACGAGGACTCCCCCGTCACCAGCCACGTGTCGGCCGCGGCCGTGTCGACCACCAGCCGCTGCGGCTGCGGCGGCGTGCCCACGTCCACATTGATCACGAGCCCGTTCTTCGTCAGGTTGACCTCGAGCGGCGCCTCCAGGGTGCCGGCGACGGGCGCGCGCGGGAACATCGCAGTCGTGGCCGCCGCGGCCGCCGCGGCACCGGCCGCCACGGCCGCATGGAGAACAAAAACGGCGCTTTTCATGTTTGGTGAGCTCCGGATGTGCAGTCGACGACGACGCCGGCGACGACGACGACGAGCACTTTAAGTCGAAAAAAAAGCACGCAGCATGGGGAGGAGAAGCCCAATACGAGGTCGCATCCTCGCATCCTCGCATCCTCGCAGTGCTGCCCGCGTCCGGCAAGGCGCCTTGGCAGACGGCCGCAGTCGACTGACGCCTGCCAGGCGAGCGCAACCGCTCTGCAGGCCAAGCCTCTGCAGGCGCCAATCACGGCGGCCAACGTCAAATTAAAGTCGGGCGGCGCTAGCGAGCGACCCACTGCTGGGCAGGCACAATACTTGTAAGGGTGTGCGGGCCGTGGATCGCTGGGGAAGGAGGGGCGGCGGTGACAATTTGACGGGGAGCAACGGAGCGATGGAAGCAATGGAGTGATGAGCAACAGAAGGAAGCTATCCACGTTCTCCTTGGTCTTGAAGAGCTTGTCTTTCGAGCGTATGCAAGGCTCTCGCAGTCTCAAATCCATACACGTGACACGTCACATGACACGGGTCAAAGTTCTTGGGCACGTTCAGGCTCAGACACGAATAGACTGCGAGTGAGAGCAGGCACCTGCAGGCACTTGCGACAGTGATTGAGTCGGCAATTGTGGCAGTGATTACAGGTATACTCACTGTCTTCACTACTTGTGCATTGGGAGCATCCGCAGCTCTGACGTGCGCGGGGTTGCGGGGCAGATTGGCGCCTGTGATTGGCCAACGCCAATTAGAGCTTGGAGAAAAAAAAGAAAAAAAGAGTCACCAACGACGAACCTGCATCTGCCATCGACACCTCCATCCCGGTTTTTGGATACATTTTTGGATATTCCTACATTGGCCATCATGGCGGACGCTTCCTCTGCGGCCGGCGCTGCTGCCGCCGCCTCTACCGACGCCACCACCGCCGCCACCGACGCCGCCGCCGCCGCCGCCTCTGCTGCCGCCGCCCCCCCCGCCGTCACGACCATCGACCTGCCCAGCCTGACCAAGGTCGCGTCCGGCAAGGTGCGCGAGATGTACGTCGACGCCGCCGGCGACCCCGACGCGCTGCTGTTTGTCGCGACCGACCGCATCTCGGCCTACGACGTGGTCCTGGCCAACGGCGTGCCGCACAAGGCCGTCGTCCTCACCCAGCTGACGGCCTACTGGTTCCGCGTGCTGGCGCCCGCGCTGGCCGCCGCGCTCGGCGGGCCGCTGCCGACGCACCTGCTGGGCCTGGCGCCCGCGCCCGCGACGGCCGCGCGCCTGGCGCCCGCCGAGCGCGCCCTGCTGCGCGGCCGCGTGCTGCGCGTGCGCCGCCTGCGCATGTTCCCGGTCGAGGCCATTGTGCGCGGCTACCTGGCCGGCTCGGCCTACGCCGAGTACGCGGCCAAGGGGACGGTCCACGGCGAGCCCGTCGGGCAGGCCGATGCCGCGTCGGGCGCCGTGCGCTTCCCCGCCGGGCTCGTCCGCTGCCAGAAGCTGCCCGCGCCCGTCTACACGCCCTCGACCAAGGCCGCGCTGGGCGCCCACGACGAGAACATCTCGCGCGCCCGCGCCGCCGAGCTCATCGGCAACCCCCAGCACGCCGCCCGCATCGAGCAGCTCGCCCTCGCCCTCTACACCGCCGCCGCCGAGCACGCCGCCGCCCGCGGCGTCCTCATCGCCGACACCAAGTTCGAGTTCGGCCTCGACGAGGCCACCGGCGAGGTCGTCCTCGCCGACGAGGTCCTCACCCCGGACTCGTCGCGCTTCTGGCTCGCCGACCGCTACGCCCCCGGCCGCGAGCAGGACAGCCTCGACAAGCAGTACCTGCGCGACTGGCTCACCGCCCACGGGCTAAAGGGCCAGGACGGCGTCGCCATGCCCCCGGACGTCGCCGCCACCACCGCCGCCCGCTACACCGAGGTCTACGCCCGCCTCACCGGCGAGCCCATCGAGGCCGCGCTGGCCCGCCTGGACTAGAGAGATGCTGTGTTGGATTTTGGGTTTTGCGTGCTTTTGCTTCTTTGTACTTTTCCAAATAGATCTGGTATCGTTTGCTCCTGCTCCCTGTCCTATTTGGTGGCACCAGCTTCCAAGACCGCTCCAAGACACGACGCATCCCTGCTCCGCTTCGTCAGTCGTTGGTAACAAGACACTGCTGTACAGTCTGAATCGGGCCAGTCACCCTGGACCAGCCGTATCCAAAACCCCGGCACTCCCCTCACCGCCATCGCCACCCGGCCGGCCCGTGGCTCCTCGGTGGCGGGAACAGCGTCGGCACCGGCGGCTGCAGCACCGCCCGCTGTCCTCTTTCAACATCTTCGACATCCCCCGTCCCCGGACGGGTTGCCTCACCCTGCGATCGGTCGCTAGCCGTGTCGTCGAGTTCCACGTCGCCCGAGCTGCTGCGCCGCGTCGACAGCGTCTTCGCCGTCGTCGTCGCCGTCGTCGCCGTCTTCTCCGGCCCGCACAGCTGCCCGTGGATCGGCGGCGGATCCCGCTCCAGCGTGCCCACGCTCACCGCCAGCGCCAGTCCCGCGATCCCCGCCAGCACGCATGCCATCATGTGGAATGCCTCGCTGAACGTCGCCCGCAGCACCGTCGCCAGCTCCGGCCACAGCTCCACCAGCGCCGTCGGCGACCGCCGCAGCATCGCCGCCTGCGCCGGCGTCAGCCCCGCCAGCGCGCCGCCCGCCCCCTGCACCTGCGCGTTGAACACAATTGTAAACGTCGACAGCCCCACGATCCCGCCCAGGATCCGCAGCTGCGCAATCGCCCCCTGCGCCACCGCGTGGTCGCCCGCTGCCGCCTGTGCCGTCGACAGCATCGTGCCGCACGACATGAACAGCCCAAAGCCCAGCCCAAACACCGCCAGGAACGCGTACAGGTGGCCCGCTGCCGTGTCCGCCGTCACCGCCGCCGCCAGCAGCCCCACGCTCACCAGCATCAGCCCGCACGCCCCCACCAGCATCGGCGCCGTCCGGTTTGCCCGCGCGTTCAGCGGGCCCGCCAGCGTGCACCCCACTGCCGTGCCGCCCAGCATCGGCAGCAGGTGCAGCCCCGTCTTGAACACGCTCTCGCCGTTGACAATCTGGAACCGCTGCGGCACGGTGATAACGAGGCAGAGGTAGACGTACCCGACGAGAAACTTGTCCGCCAGACAGCAGGCGTACACCCGGTTCTTCAGCAGCCGCAGCGGGAACACCGCCTCCACCTCCCAGTACCGCCCCAGCGACAGCAGGTACTCCCACCCCACAAACAGCGCAAACGAGATGGCCGCCGCCGTCAGGCTCACCAGCACCAGCAGGCTGTTCCACCCGACCGCGCGCGACCCGCCCTCCTGCAGCGCGATCACCAGCAGCACCGTGCTCGCCAGCAGAAGCACGCTGCCCACCAGGTCCACGCGCCGTAGCGTCCGGCCCGTGCCGTGACGGCGCGTGTATTCGATCGGATAGAGAAACACAATCCCGGTGATGGCGACAATGGCAAACGGGCCGCTTTTTTGTTAGCGAAAAGTGTGTTGATGGAGCGAATAAAGACACATACTTGAGCCAGTAAATGACCCGCCAGCTGGCAAGCTGGGGGATAACTCCGCCCAGGACAGGGCCAAGCACAAACGACAGCGAGAGTGTGAAGCCGATAATCTTGCCGATGAAATCGGGTTTGTCGGCCGGGCCGATCTCGGGGAGAGTGATCGTTGTGAGGCTGTAGAGGCCTGCACCGCCGACGCCTTGGAATGCACGGCAGATGATCCTGTCTGTTAGTGAGGAAAGGGCTTTTGAGGGAGAAGATTTACACACAGCTGCGTCATGTTGTATGAGCAGCCGCAGGCCACGGAGCTAATCACAAAGATGATCCACGACACCATCAGAATGTTCCGTCGACCGTAGATGTCACTGAGCTTGGCGAAAAAGACGGAAAAGCCTGTATGTGTGAGTGCATGATTCACCAAAAGGCCATCTTCCGCACGTACCCATGTAGGTCAACAGGTAGGATAGCACCACCCAAGACGAGTCGCTGAAGCCATCGAGATCTTCGGACGTGGCCAGCAGCGACGTGGAAACTATAGTAGTGTCCAAGAGGGAGAAGAAAAAGCCGAGGAGGATACTGTCTGGTTAGATGTATGCAAAAAGAAAGAAGCCATCTGCGTGCACGCACCATGCCATCAGCAAATTTCGTCGCAAGGTCTGGCCACGCGGCGGCTTGACGGTCGTCTGCTCGGCCGCCCGGGCATGCGCCGCGAGGGCCTGGGCACGGCGCAGCTCGTCGAGATTGTCCCGGGCCAGCGGGATGGTGTCGCCAAAGGGATCCTGGCTGTCGACCAGATAAAGGGACGCATCGTCAGACGAAGATCGATTTCGGTGGTCGCTGCTGTCGGTGCTCGACTTGTTTCTTCTGGTCCCGGATGGTCTCGTCGTGTAAGCGCGCGGGGGTGGACGAGGGTTAGGGTGGCCCCCGAGGGACGAAAGGTCGATCATAGCAAAAGGACAATCATTGAAAGAAAAAGAGAAAAAAAGGCAAAAATGGAGAAAATCAAGAAAAAAGCAAGATCTGGTGTAAAAGGAGACAATATATAGCCAACAAGCAATAACAATGAGAAGCAAAATGTGTCGTCGTTTAATCAAGGGCTGTCATTGATGAGTCCAGCGAGTCGTCGTCGATGGCCTTTACTTTTCTGGTGCGCCTCGATGGCGCATGAAGTTCGGGATGCCAGCAGAAGAAGAACAGGCAGAAGAAGAGGGAATGCGTGACGTGTTAAGCGTTTGGTCACGCTCGCGTCGCGTCGTGTAGTCGTATCCACCGCTCCTGCCTCTTTCGTTGCGAGCTTGAGAGAGGGAGAGGAGAAACGGGAAGGAGCAACCCAGGACCTTGGCCAAGGCGGGGCGAGGCCGTCACCATATATAATTCGGGCAGGGAAGGAGGCAGGCGTCAAATGGGAGGCAAAGGGAAGGCACAGAGATCGTTGACTGGCTATGCGGGCACGATGGTGGGAAAGGGGACGGAGGATGACAGAAGTCGAAGGGAGAAGGAGCGAAAGAGACAAATAAAAAAATGAAGACAAAAGACGACGAGATCTAAAAGAAAGGAACAAAAAGTAGGACGAAGCGTCGGCAAGCAAGGCCATCCCAGAAACACCTGTGGAGCAGAGAGACAACGTCTGTCGGGGGCCAAGAGCGAGCTGCTCGGCACTGGGACACACAAGCGGCACACGGAGCAAAACAGACACGCAGCCCGCGGGGGGAGACGCTTTACTGGGTTGCGTTTGCCTGGGTACGTGCTGCTGCTTGCTTCTGGTGCTGCTTCTGGCGATGGGACGGGCCGCGCTGTCTCGCATGTGAGATGCTGCGGGGCCCGTTCCCGGCTGCATGTCTGGGGCCGGGGTGCCGTCTGGAGACGGGGGCAGACGAGAGTCAGGGAGGCGAGGCGAGGGCAGCAAGATCCAGAAGATAAACAAGAAAGAGCCTCCCAAGTGGCAAGACAGGTACACGGCCCGTCGCCACCTGTCAGATCGTGTACGCGATAGAGGCCAGGGGGGCAACGAACAGGCCAGAAGAGAGGCAAGAAATCGATTGGCGAGACCAATGTTACGAAGGAGGACTGACAACACGGCTACAGGGCACGCGTGGCCGACGTGGGCACAGAGACACGGGCTCTAGCGAGCGAGGGAAAACAGAGCGAGACACAACGAGCGAGGCGTATGCTGGAACGGGCGCGGGCAGGGCCCAGCAGGCTTGCAACGCCAGAAAAGACAAATACCCAGAAGAAGGTACACATCGCCGTTGCCAGCAAAACACAACGTGTGGTGGCCAGAAGACGGCTTCTTGCTGGTTTTGCTGGTTTTGCTGGCGTGACGGCGGCATCCAGCCATACGGGGGAGGGACAGCCGGCTTCCTTTTCCCCTTCTCTCCTGCGCCACGGCTTTTCCTGTTCTACGGCTTCCGACCCGCCGACGGGGCGCGTCTGCGTTCCCGCCGATGGCTGGTGTGCGGTTGTGTCTGCATGTCTGCACGCAACACCGTGCCACCGAGACACGGCGTTTTGGGGGGTCTCGCGAGCAGGAAAAGGAAACGGTGCCAGAACAATGGTTGGTCTGTCCAGCGCTGATGATGCTTTCCTCTATGGTCATCTCTTTGCGCGTGTATAAGTGGCAAAACAGAACGAGGCAACAAACGAGACGGCAAGACGCCCAACGAAACGAGAATCGAGAATCGAAACAAGACAAGAGGGGGGGGGGGGCGCCGTGCCGTGCCGCACAGTGGGAAGAAGCGAGTTGCGTGCGCGGGCCAGGGCCAAGCAAGACCTTGCGAGATTGCGTGCATGCGTGTTCTGTCTCTGCGTGTGTGGACACCTGTGTCTCTGGATATCTGTGCGAGTCGGCGTGCGTGTGCATGTGTGTGTGTGTGGCGTTGTCTTGCAGTTATCTATTTTGGGTGGCGTTTGAGTGATGTCTGGGTGCAGTCTTGGTGCTGGTCCAGTCTTGGGTGACCTCTCTTGAGCAACCTGTCTTGAAAGACGCCCGAGAACAAGAATATGAGGGGCAAGAGAGCGCTGTAGAGAAGAACCTAAAATCAGACAGAGACCGAGAGAACAAGACAATGCCAGAGAAAGCAAAAAAAAAAAAAAAACCAAAAAAAAAACGACAGGGTCCTCTCGCATCCGCTTGCTCGTGTTCCCCAAAGCGAATGCGGCCGCGTTCCACAGGGATCGCCCGGGAGGACCAGGTCGCAGCTCGGTTGAGGGTAGATTGGGCTCGCACCACAGAAGGCGAAGGGGCCCTCCCTCCCCCCCCGGTCAGCGCGGCAATGACGCGGAGGGGCGTCTGCTGCGGATGTCTCATGGTTTCTTTGTCCCAAGCGGTGGCGGGCGTACTCGGGCTTGCGTGTGACCCTCCGGCCAAGAGGTGGAAGAGGGTGTCCGGGGGGGGGGTCTCGAGGCTGTGTGACAAACGGAGCAGGGGCGCGGAAAGGACTGCGGCGCCGGCAGAGCTGGACAACCACGGCGTCGGACATGCCCCGACGGCGCACACGGCGTGCGTGTTCGGGTCCGTGCCGGTGTGCAGCGCGGGGAGGGGTGCGTGGCCGTGCCCGAATACGCAGGTGTGCCGCTGGTGCGTAAAAGGCTCTTTTTAAATGGAGGGAAATTGAGGCAAATAAATCTGATGGGTATTTCACAGGGTTCTTATTATTGTTGTTTAATTCATTCTCAGAACCATACAGGGAATTTATATGATTATTTCTGATTCTGAAGCAATTTTTGGTATACCTGGTCAACGTAAACTCTGACAATGTTTTTGCAAGAGCTATTATGGACAGCCTCTATTTGTTGTCACCAAATCATCTACCTATATTCTCATTTTGTTCAATGAACCACGCCGTTCTTTCAATAGTTCTCCATTGCCTGTTTGCTCCTGCACACTATGGACTCTGGAATGGGCGTGGTTCGTCTTTGCGGCTTCGTCGTACGGCCCGTTTCTGCCCCGTCGGATGCACACACTTGCCCGTCGACGGACTGTTCCAACGCCGGTTCTCCCGTCACAAATACCATGTATTTGCAGGAGCCCGGTTGCAGCAAGCCGTCGCCGGTCTTCCGCCTGTCCACAAAGGCCAACTTTTTGAGGCTCGCGTATCGTACGGGCGTATCGCACGGTGCCTTGGGGAGCACATAGGCGGGAAGGAACGAGCGACCACGCGCGAGCATTGGCATTCACCGGAAAAAAGAGAAGAGAACGAAAAAGAACAAACCACCGCCGACAGACACCGAGCACAAACACAAACTGGCACAAGCTGCAAGCACGGTTGCGCATCACATGGCCCCTCCGTCCTGGACTCGGCGGATTTTGCGTCCCTGTTCGCGGCGACCAGCACTGCCTGCCGCGTGTCACCGTCCTCCAGCTCTCTCTCTCTCTCTCTCGTTGGTCTGCTTGCCCCGTTCACCTCCTTTCTTTGCTGTGAATTGTCTGACTCTTCCTGCATGATCTCCGATCCAGAGCCATGAGAGACATGCGACCGTGGTGCAGAGACTACGACAAGCAGTCTAGCTGACGCTGGCGATTGTTCTTTTTCTCTTTGCCGTTCCTGCTACCGTTTCCCTGAAAATTCTGTCAGGTACGCGTACCACGGAAGCCACCAGTGTAGCCATTTGCCTTCCCTCGAGTCCTTTGATGTCTTCCCCCACCTCCAGTCGAATCGAACTTGCTGCAAATCTTTTCCAGCCGTCCAGCGTGCGACGCCGCACAATGCTACGAGCACGGCTTCACGGCGTCTTGTCTCTGTCTCCTCCAGTGCACTGCCCTTGCCTTTTTGGCCTTCCTCTTTCGGCTTGTTCTTTCTTTTTGTGTTGCGCTGAGCGGTGCACAGAAGAGAAGATGGGGTACACAAGCTCCCCCTTCACCCTGACCTGCGTCTGCGGCAGACCGAACCTGACAGAAAACGGCTGTCCTCTCGGGTCGGCCTGCCTGGATGTCGATCGAACCTTTTTGCCCGGGGCGTACACCATGCGCGTTTGCGCACGTAGGGGGCATGGCCCTGTTGCCTACAGGTGTATTGTTCTTCTTTTTGCCACTGGAAAATGACGGAACAAGCTGCTCTCGAAACAAGAAAATGGAGAATGTGCTTACGACCTTATAGTCTTCCGACCTGCCCCATCCGTCCGTCCCTGTCTCAAAGGAAGACAGCCTGTGCGCCCCCTTCCTTCGGACGATGCCTTTTTTTTCTTTTCTTTTCTGGGCTGTTCCCTTTTGTTCTTCTTTTCTGTCTTTGCCGCCTCTTTCGTGCATCCGACGGCACCGGTACGTGCGCTGTGCAACTGCTACGTGCTCCTACGACAAGACGGGGGCAGGGACGGGACGTGCTGGGAGAAGAAGACGAGAGAAGAAAAAAAAAAAAAAAAAAAAAACAGAGTTCTGGGCGGTGTCTACGAGACATGCGGAAGGCGGAACGGGAAGAATGGGTGGAAGAGAATGCCGCAGATGGGGAACCATCTCAGACAGCAGGCCACGGAGAGAAAGAAGTCCGCCGGTGTCGAACCAAAGAGCACACACAGTAGAAAGTGGCACATAAAGACACGTCCCTCCGCCCTACCGCCCGCGGCTCACCGCATCCCACGGTCTGCCGCCGTGTCCTCCTTCCCTTCTTCTCCTCCTTGTTTGCAGCACCGGCATCACCGCTCTCGTCTCCACACGCGTCACGGCTACTTCACTCCCCATTCACCGGCCAGGCAACCTTCCTGCGGAGGGCCTAGCAGTGAATGCACTGGCCCGGACTCCGGACTGCATCCCACCACCTCAATACGGAAGGAGCGACAAACAAAACGGGAGGGGAAACGCACCGCGCGCGCATCATCGAGGGTAGCTCTTTCCATTTTCACTTCCTCCTGCCACGCAAACGCCGTTTCCCATTTTTTCGGGCCCTCTATAAAAATGACCTCGTGGCTCCCGCCTCCCGTCCTGGATCTCCCCTTCCTTCCCCTCTCCCTCTCTCTTTCGCCTCACGATCTTCTGCTTCGTTAATCGTAACCAGAGCATCGTTTTCGTTTCTTATTCTTTCATTTCAGGGTCTTCGATCCGATCTTCCTTTTTCCTCCGATTGCTGTTGGCATTTTCTTCTCTTTGCCCGTGTCGCTTTTTATATTTTCTGATTTTTTTGTATCAAAGCACTGCAACCAGACGGCAAGAGACCATGTCTGATGGTGAGTATTCCCTCTCTCCCCTTTGTTTGCCTTTGCCTTTGTCCTCTCTCCCTATGATTTTCTGTGTCTCAAAACCACACCGGTTTGTATAATTCCACCCGCTCACTGAGACAGCCACAGATCCGACCGCCGCCTCAAACGCTGCAGACGATGCAATCGCCGTTGTAGGAATGGCATGTCGGTTCCCCGGCGAAGCCAGAAACGTTGAAGCGTTTTGGGATATGCTTCGGAGCGGCCAAGATGCGTGGAGCCCAATTCCACCGGAGCGCTTCAACATGAAAGGGTGGTACCACCCGGATCCAAACCGCCCAGGGAGCGTATGTCTTTTCTCTCTTCCACAGTTGATCTGTTCCTGTATTTCCAGGATATTTCCATCTCCTCTTCTGTTGCTCATGCTAACGACGCAGTGCCATATCAAAGGAGCGCACTTCATCAAGGGGGACATTGATGCCTTCGACGCTCCTGTAAGTTGTTGTTGGGTGTCTTTCCTGCTTCTCACTGTCTATCTCACTGACCACCGCAGTTCTTTTCCATCTCAACAGCCGAAGCCATCTCCATGGATCCGCAGCAGCGCATGTTGCTCGAGGTGGTCTACGAGGCTCTTGAAAGCGGTAGGTTTCTTCTTTATCTTGCTGTTTCCGCCGTTTTCACCGTACACATTTTTTTTTGTTTGATTTTGAATTTCTTCCCGTCCCTCCCGTGTTACATACGCTAGGGCGACGTTTGTTTACTCCCCTTCTGTCTACACCGACACTAACACATTTTCTTTGTAGCCGGAACGCCAACCACAACCCTGTCTAACAGCGCCACGAGTGTATTCTGTGGTTCGTTTACACGGGGTATGTCCTATTTTTTGCCGCTTTGTCTTGCACTCTTTTTTGCGGCACAAAGACACTCACATCCCACGACAATAGACTACGAACAACCGTGCCTGAGGGACCCTGACACGACACCGCCCTATTCGGCTACAGGCACGGGTATTGCGATATTGGCCAACCGTGTCTCGCATGCCTTCGATTTTGCCGGAACAAGTCAAACCATTGACACCGGCTGCTCTGCGAGCATGATTGCTGTACACCAAGCCTGCAGGAGTCTTGTCAGCCGTGAATCCGACGTGGTATGTTCCTCTTTTCTTTTTTTGAATGATTGTTCACGTTGTTCATCGAACTAACAAAACCAGGGCATTGCGGCTGGTGTCGGTCTTATTTTCTCGCCGAATACGCTCATACCCATGGCCAATCTCAATATTCTCGGCGCTGATGGGAGGTGTTATGCCTTTGATAGCCGTGCAGAGGGCTACGGTCGTGGAGAAGGAGTCGGCGTCGTCGTTTTGAAGCGCCTCAGAGACGCCATCGCGAACAACGACACCATCCGCGCCATCATTCGTGCCACGTCCAGCAACCAAGACGGGCACACACAAGGCATCACTCTCCCCAGCAAAACGCGACAGGTGCAAAACATGACAGCAATCTATCGCAATGCTGGCCTCAACCACATGCGCACAGCCTATATGGAGTGCCACGGCACCGGCACGCAGGCCGGCGATTTCAAAGAGACCCAGGCCGTAGCCGAGGTTTTCTGCAAAAATCGCACGGCCAAAAACCCGCTTGTGGTCGGCTCCGTGAAGACGAACATTGGCCATCTGGAGGGCAGTGCCGGCATTGCCGGACTCATCAAGGGGGTTCTCGTCGTGGAGCGTGGCTTCATTCCAAAGCACCTCAACTTCGAAACGCCCAATCCCAAGATCAACTTTGATGCTCTCAAGCTCAAAGTTGCTACATCGCTCACGCCGTGGCCCGTCAAAGGCCTCCGTCGCGCGAGTGTAAACTCCTTCGGGTTTGGCGGTACAAACGCCCATGTCGTCCTCGATGACGCCCCCCACTTTCTCGCTGAAGCGGGTTTGGCCGGTGGTCAGCATAGCACCTTTCTTTTCCCTGATGATGCACTTCGGAATGAGGACGGGACCGGCTGCAGCTGTATGCCGCGCAAGCGACTCTTTGTGTTTTCTGGACATGATGAAGCTGGCCTCAATCGAGTCCTCGCAACTCAGGCTGCATACCTTGGCAAGGACGCGGCCATGCAGGGCGCGTTTGAGGCCAACTATGCCTACACCCTGCTTTCTCGCCGCACCCGGCTCAATTGGCGCACCTTCGCCGTGGCTTCGTCCGCTCAGGAGCTCCGCAAGACGCTGCAGGAAAAGAACACGGCAAAGCCCACCCGCGCCGCCTTGCATCCCTCTTCATGCCTGGCCCTTATTTTCAGCGGCCAGGGGGCTCAATGGTATGCCATGGGCCGCGAACTGCTGGTGTATCCTGTCTTCAATGACAGCATTGCGGCAGCTAGTTCTTATATGGTCACTACTCTCAAGAGCCCCTTCAGCTTGTGGGACGAGCTTTGCCGCGACGAAGACGCATCTCGCATTGATAATCCTGAGCTTGCACAGCCGGCCACCACAGCATTACAGGTCGCGCTGGTTGATCTTCTCTTTGCCAGTGGTATCAATCCCGCCGCGGTTATCGGCCACTCCTCCGGTGAAATTGCTGCAGCGTACGCTGCTGGTATCTTGAGTCGTGAGGATGCTTGGGCCATCGCCTACCACAGAGGCCAGTGCATTGCCCAAATGGCGACGGTTGCTCCGAACGTTCATGGTGGGATGCTGGCAGTAGCTCTCTCGGCCACCGCAGCGCGCCAGGAAATTGCCAACGCCGGCGTGACAGGTGTCGACGTCGCCTGCATCAACGGCCCAGCCTCGGTCACACTCTCTGGAGATGACACAGGCATCACAAGCTTGTGCGAGCATTTCCGCAGCAGACAGGTCCGTGCTACGCGTGTCAAGGTCAGCACAGCGTACCATTCCCACCACATGCGTGTCATCGAGGACGCCTACCGCGACGCCGTGTCTGATATAGTCCCTGCGTTCCACCTTGACTTCGACGGTGCTACCGCAACCTTTTTTTCGTCTGTCTCAGACCGAGCAGGCTGTTCCATGACCCCGGATGACCTCGGCCCCGAATACTGGGTGCAAAACTTGCTGCAGCCCGTCAATTTTCACGATGCTGTGGCAACCATGCTGGCAAAGAGCCATCCCGACGCGATCCTCGAAGTGAGCCCGCACCGCGTTTGGCAGTCGACGCTGCTGCAGATTGTGGAGGCCGTGAATGCGAGCACCAAAACAAACCTGGCTGTTCAGCAGCGGCTACGGCCCACATATGCGTCGCTCGTCCATCGCAAGGAAGATGCAGCCGTCACAACCCTGACAGCTTTGGGCCAGCTGTGGGCACAGGGTTTCTCGATCAACATAGAATGGGCGCTGGACGCAGGCTTTAGACCCCGCCACTTGGTCGACGTGCCATCCTACCCCTGGGACCACTCGCGCAAGTATTGGTACGAGAGCCATCTGTCGAAAGCGAACCGTTTCCGCAGCCATGGGCGCGAAGACATCATCGGGGCGCCGTTGGAAAATGCGACACCGCAAGACCCGCGCTGGCGAGGTTTTTTCCGGGTCCAGGAGAACCCCTGGCTGCAAGATCACATTATGCAAAAGAATGTCATCTACCCAGCCGGCGGCATGATCGCCATGGCCATCGAAGCTGGCAAACAGCTTGCGGATACCCGCTACACAGTCCTGGGGTTCGAGTTGACCAAGTTTTCCATCACCAAGCCGATGGTGATTCCATCTACGCCTCAGGGACTTGAGAACATGTTCAGCGCTCATCTTGTGGAGGATGGCCACGATGATGCACGACAGAAGGACAAGACGGTGTACGCTTTCTCCATCCAGTCCAAGGCCGAGGCCGCCACTTGGATTACGCACGCCACCGGCCGCCTGGCCATTTTGTACTGCCCAGATCGCGGCGCAGCTTCCGTGGACGAGACCGTCCGCCTCGGGCAGCGGCTCAGCAAGTACCGCGGCGTTGCTGCAAAATGCGACACCCACATTGCCCCCCGGCAGTTCTACGAGACGCTCGATGTCATCGGCATGTCCTATGGACCTCAATTTCGCAATTTGGCCGAGATTAGCGAGACCGATCACCATGCCGCAGTGGTAGTGTGTGTGCCGGACACGAAGTCGAAGATGCCCTTCCAGTTCGAATTTGACCACATCATTCATCCGGCCACGCTGGACACCATGATCCATGCCGTGATGGCTTGCGGTGGCGGCGATAGTGGCACGAGTGCCATGCTTCCCTGCGGAGCAAAGCGAATCTTTGTCTCCGCCCATCCCCCCCAGGGGGCCGGCGCGCGGTTCCGTGGCTACGCCACCGCTAACAAAGCAACGGTTGAGCGCGTGGAAGCCGAGGTGGTGATGTTTGATGACGCTCTTCGTGCATTGGCCGTGACCATGGAAGGTCTCGAGTTCAAGGCGGCGCCCACGCAGGCAGGAGGCAATGGTGGTTTTCTGCCTGCTAACCGCACCCTGTGTTCGAAGATTGCATGGCAGCAGGACGTCAGCAGTATGGTTGCTGTGGCTGGAAAATTTCCCAAGCACATCGCGGATCTTCTCGCACTGGTGGCACACAAGAACCCGGCCATGAGCATTCTCTTTCATCTGGCCGGCGGCGATGAGGGAGTTGACGCCAGAAGAATCGAGTCGGAGACGGCGCGGATCGTTTTTCTAATGGCCAAGGCCCTGACAATGGCACAGAGCACACCGCGCTTCTCGCAATGCCTTATCGTGGGACCTCTCGCCCAACAGGTCCGGGATTCTGTGCGTGCCAGAGTTGGGGAGGCAGACATCGGCCGCGTGCACGCCGCAGATTCCATGCCCACAAACGAGTCGTTCGACATGGTTTTCTACTCCGGCAGCAGTCAGGAGTCGTCCAGGGACGCCATTTTGGCAACCGCAAGCCGGGTGGCTGCCGACGGCTGGCTCACTCTGATGCCGGATGTGGGTGTCAACATGGGGGACGCGTTGCACGACCTGTTTTGCAGCACGGTTCGTGATGCTGGGTTTCAAGTCAACGACGACCCGACGAACAAATTTCTCGGCAAATCTTACATCGATGCCCGAAAGGTCGGAGCCAAAACGACGGCCAAGCCCAGCAACATGCATCTACTCCTCCCAGATGAGAAGACGCCGTTCGTCGTTGCCTTGAGCCAAGCTCTTCGGCCAGTGCTTGAAACGACCTTTGCCACAGTCGTCACGGAAATCTCCTTTTCGGACCTCGCCAATCTTCCTGACAAGGACCTGAGTGTGCCGATGCTGTCTCTCATGGAAGCTGACACCCCGCTTGTTTTCGGCATGGACGAAGCAACCTTTTCGGTTCTGCACCGCCTGCTGGTGCTCACAAAGCGCATGCTGTGGCTCACCCGAGACGCTATGTACAGTGCCGCACATCCCAAAATGTCGCCGATGGTCGGGCTGGCGCGGACACTGCGATCCGAAGATGACAAAAAGAAGCTGGTGCTTCTTGATTTGGAGGGGAGTGCTCTAGAGCCGTTGCGCCTACGCTTCATCGTGCATGTTTTTGGACGCTTGCTTGCCGCACGGTCGAATGCCGCCGTTGCTGACGATGTCGAGTTTGTTCTGACGAGCGACGACAAACTTCTGATTCCGCGGTTGATGCCAATGCGCACGCTGAACCGCATCTTGGAGCAGGGTCCCTTGTCCAAAGCTGCGCAGAAGATCGTGCTGTCACGGCTGCTTGCTAAGGGCAAGTCGCTGGCGCTGGACACAGCAAGTCTTGTTGATCCGGACAGCACGAGCCCAACATTGTTTGTTGACAAGAGTGCGACACTCCACGAGCCTCTGCAGCCAACGCAGGTGCGCATTGCCGTGATGGGAACGAACCTGCTGCCCGAAGACTTTGATTCGTCTGCCCATGACCTTATCGGAACCGACGTTTACGGCACAGTGACCGAAGTCGGCTCCAGCGTGACCGGCATTATGCCGCAGTTCCGGGTTGTGGCACGGGCGCGTGGCGGTATGAGCACGCATGTTGTTGTCGACTGCAAATCGGTGCGGCGCCTCAAGCTGGTCGGGGAGTTGCGGCCATGCAGCCTGACGGCGTTCATGACGGCCGTGTACGCGCTTCGTCACACATGCCGGCGCATCACCAAGAACGACGTCATTCTCGTGTACGGTGCCGGATCGGCAGTTGGGCAGATGGCGATCCGGCTCGCTGCCAAGATGGGCGCAAAGGTGATTGCAGCGTGTTCGACCGATGAAGAAATGCAGATGGTGCAGCAGCACATTGCCCCTTGGTTCACCGTCGACCTGCAGACCGGACAGGAGCAGTCGATCGAAGCTGTTCTGGCCATCACACAAGACCATGGCGTAGCCATTGCGTTCGACCCAACATCTGCGCATCTGGACCATGCATTTGCCTGCGTGGCTGAGTGTATGTCCCCCCCCCCATACTTGCCATGAACTGTATCAACTAACGCTTTGTGTAGGTGGTCGTGTGATCCGCGTTACGTGGCCCGGTTACCCGTTATCGCACTTTTCCTTGCCAGCGAAAAACGTCAGCTTTGAAACGGTGGACATCAATCAGCTGGAGGCGAATCCCTCCGTGATGGGCAGGCTTTACACGGACATGCAACGATTGCTGGACGTGGATCCTCAGCTCATCGTGCTTTCGGGAACTCTGCAGCTCAGCATGGCCAACCTGCGTCAAGTTTGGCCACGGGGTCGCGCAGCAGCCTTTTCGCGTCCATTTGTGATGCTGGCAACCGCCCCCATGAACACGGTCCCTTCTGTGGTGCAACTGACACACCGGCCGGCACTGTCAAAAGAGGGGACGTACGTGCTGGTGGGCGGCATGGGCGGACTGGGCCGTTGCATTGCCGAGCATTTGGTCAAGAATGGCGCGAAACACCTTGCCTTCTTGTCGCGGTCGGGATCTGCGTCGACGGCGGCCAGGGAGCTCCTTGCCAAACTGCGCTCGCAGAGCGTACACGCGCAGGCGTTCGCCGTTGACATTTGCGACAGGGCCCAGCTGGGGGCAACGCTGGAGCAGATCCAGCAGACGATGCCGCCGATCCGTGGCGCGATCCAGTGCGCCGGTGTGGTGGACGACGCGGCGTTTCCGAGCATGAACTATCGCCAGTGGACAGCGGCGGTCGGGCCCAAGACGATTGGGTCGTACAACTTGCACATGCTGCTGCCAGAAACGATGGACTTTCTCGTGTTCCTCTCCAGCTCGTCGGGCGTCATGGGCAACCGCGGGCAAGCCAACTATGCTGCGGGCAACACGTTCCAAGATGCGCTGGCCAGGCACCGCAGACGGCAGGGCATGAACAGCGTGTCGCTGGACCTGGGCCTCGTACTGGGCGCTGGCATGGTTGCCGAGAATGAGGCACTGCTGGACGCCATGAAGGCGGCAGGCTTTCTGGGCATGCGCCTGTCGGATACGCTGTGGCTGTTGGACCGGGCGATGGCGCCGCGCGGCTCGGAAACACCCATCGAGGCCCAAATCGTGACGACGGTGGGCACGGGGGGGTTGGTCCTCCAAAACGCGCCGGCTGACGCGTTCTGGACGCGCGCAGCGTTGTTCCGCTACCTCAACCAAGTCGATGCACCGCCGCACGGGTTGCACGGAAAAGGCAGCGGGCGGAAGGCGCGCGACTTGCGGTCGGCGATCCTGGCAGCCATGGCAGCAGCCAATACGATGACAACGCCAGCCGTCCTCGAGGAGGCAGCGAGGGTGGTCAGCACGGCGCTGATTGCGACGGTGGCGCGGCGCAAGGGCATGCAGCCGAGCGACCTGGACGCAGAAGAGACATTGGGCCACTACGGAATCGACTCTCTGGACGCGATTTTCGTGCTGGGATGGATTGCGCGGGAGACGGGCGTGACGGCGCGGACGGTGGAAGGCGTGACGATCGTGGAGCTGAGCCGGGACGTGGCGCGGCGGGTGCTGCAGTCGGTGGAGGAGGAAGAGGCGGAGGAGGAAGAGGCGGAGGAGGAGTAATTTCTGGCCAGGCTTTGGGGTCTTGGCATTTGTTGTTCTATTGTGTATGATTTTTCTGCTCCTTTCTTTTTTTGGGGATTGGCCTTTTTTTCTGTACGTCCACTCGCGCTGTGAAGAGACTTTAACGATGTTGTGAACACGGGTTCATGCCTTTATATAGGGAACAAGATCATAGTCGAACAAATGCAAATGGAAGAAGCCAAATATGGCTGGAAGAGGAAAAAGGAAAAAGGAAAAAGAAAATGTTGAGAGAGAGAGAAAAAAAATAGTATAGGGGAGACAAAAGAAGGCCCGTGCCCTGAATATGACGTCATGCTGTCGTGGACATCCCGGCAGCCCGTCCTTGGGACGCCCGTTGCGACGTTCCTATATTTCTATTTTCTCACATTTCGTTTCTTACCGGTTGGCTTTTATCCACGCCCTGTCCCGCCCCCCTCTCTTTCTCCGTCCGTCTTTTTCGGCCGCCGGGCGGACAGGGCAGGGCAGTTGCGTCTCCATCCGCAGGCCATTCGCAGGCCGTCCGCAGGCCAGCCGCCGTGAGTGGGCGCGCCGGGCGCGCGAGCACCGCTCTCGGGACCAGGCACCCGCCGCCATGCAACCGTTGTCAAGGGATGGATGCATGTGGGAAGGCCAAGGGGGGGGGGGGACCACCACCACCACCACCACCAGCAGAACAACGGGGCGGGCGCAAAACTGGCGTAGCGCCGCCCGGATGCGCCTCCGGGCCAAGGCCCCCGTCCTCGAGAAATAGAAATACACCAAGCGATGTCCGCTAAGGCCCGTTTTGGCGCCGCCGCCAGGGCCCCCCCCCCCCTTCCCCTTGCCCTTCCCCCCCTACGACGCTGCCCGGTCTTTTGCAGAGAAGAGGAGAGGGGCGGCGGCGGCAGCAGGGAAAAGCCCGCGTTCTTTTTTCTCTCTCTCTCTCTCCTGTCTCTCTCTCAGCGGTCTTCCCGTTCCCACCCCCCGTCTCTCTTTTTGGGGGGGGGGGTTCTTTTTTGTCACTTTTCCCTTCCCGTTAAAAACCCGCACTCGCCCGCGGCCTCTCTCGTTGGGGTTCCTGTTTGGTTTCCTTCGCTTGCGTTAGCACCAGCCGTTTTCTGTCTACTTGTACTTTTTTTTTCGATTGTTGGCATTTGTTTCTTTTTTTTTTTTTCTTCTTTTTTTTTTAATTTTCTTGCGCGCCACCCGGGAAGGAAGCAGCTAGTGCGGACCCCCTCCCCCCCCCCCCTTCTTGGGGCGGCCTGCTGGCAGCCAGTTGTCCTGCCGTTGCGTTGCAGCAGGCGCCCAACCATGCTTCCGGGTGCCAACTTTTTTCCTTCCTTTTTTTTTACGTTGAGCGTTGCGTTGCGGTTGAGAGAGAGGGGGCTCGTGTGTTGTCCAGGGGGGGGGTTCGTTGCCGGTGGAGAGAGACCGTGTGATGCTGCTGTTTGTCTGTTCGTACTCGTAAGAGACTGCTGGCCCGTTCATTTGCCGGATTTACGCTGGAATAATAATAGCAACTGCTCATCTCTCATCTCTCTCTTTCCTCTTTTTCCTCTTCTTATTTACCCGTTACCGCTTCCTGTCTACGGAGTAGTTCCTGCTCCTAATGCTCCTAATGCTCTCTAGTCCCCCCGGCGCCCTTTCCTAGCCTTGGTCTGTCTGCTGCTGCTTGCCCCCCCCCCCCCCCCCTCCCCTCTCTCAACGCTGTGTGCTACGCACCAACCCTGCCCGTTCCTAAACCGGTTGCATCATTGCATCTCCTCCTCCACGTGCCGCCTCCACCTTCAACAGCCGTTCCGGGTGCCACTGGCAGTCGCTACCCATCGTCCCTTCCTTCCTTCCCCCGTCCGCCTGCCCCCCCGTGCACCTTCCCGCAGAAATTCTCTTCTGTGACCTTCCCGATCGGCTCTCCTTCCCTCCCCCCTCCCCTCGCTCCTTCCTTCTTTTCTCCCCTTTTTTTTCCCCTTCGTGGCCCCCCTCTGCCCCCCCCTGGCCCCCCCCCCCCCTTCTTGTGACTCGTGTACTCCGTACTCCGTATGTGTCTCTCTCTCCACTGGCCGGTCTCCTCTGTAAAACTCCACCAAGCCCGGTACTCTCCGTTCGTTTTTCTTCTTGTTTCCCTGTCCCATGGGCTTGCTCTCCCTTCTTTTAGTCTCCGTTTGCATCTCTAGTATTGCCGTATTGCTCCCCTTTCCTCTTTCTTCCCTTTCCCATTCTCTCCTCCTGCTGCTCGCTCACACCAAAAACCAACCAACCTACGACCACCCCCCCCTCCCCACGCCCACAAGGCCAAAAAAAAATCCTGAGATCACGATCCCTCCCCCCCCCCCCCCCAAGAAAAACCCCAACCCCAACCCCGGCAGCCCGTTCTTGTTTATTCCAAGGCCCTGGGTATTACCGACCGACCGCTCAACCACCTCGTATACGAGTACGATACGCAGTACGCGTCTGGTGCTTCGCTCGACCCGTGCGCCGCCGCATCGTATCCTGACGCTTTTCCGATTTACGACCGTTTTTTTTTTCTGCCTTTTTTTTTTCTGCTTTCTTTTTCTTCTCACGCAGACCCCCACGCATCGGCAATGGGTCTGGCGACCTCGCCGTAGCTGCTGGGCACCTTTAGTTTCTTTCTTCTCTTGCCATCGTTACTCTATTTTTTTACCATTTTTTTGCTTTTTTTTTTTTTTTTTACCTTTTTTTTTCTCTCTTCGACCTCTATCCTCGGCTCTCACCAGCGTTTTGCTTGCCGTTCCTCCTCCACCGCCTTGGCCACATCGATGCCTCAATCGCCATCCACACTCCGGTGACCACACCCTTCCTCCCTCACCGCACACGCACGCACGCACGCACGCACACGCCTTCTTTGTCGCTCTCTCTCTCTCTCCCACGCGCGTGCCTTTCTTCCCCCCTCCCCCCCTCCTCGGCCACCACGCTCACCGCCTCACCGACGACGCTCCAACGCCAGCACAACAATCCCATTGTTGTACTCGAGCATACGTCTCGCTTCGGTCCTGCGGCCCATCCCGCCCCTCCTTGTCGACGACACCCGGACGACGTGTCTCTTTTCTTCTTTCTTTTTTTTCTTTTCTTCCTTTCGCCTCTCCCCGATGCGTTCCCTGGCGCGTCGGTCCGCACGCGCTGAGCATCTCGGGGCATTCATTCGCCCATAATTTTTATCGTCCTCTTTTTTTTTAAACTTCTTCAACCTCCTCCTCCTCCTCTACTCTTCCTCTACTTCTCTCCTCCTTGCTCTCTCTCCTTTCCCCACCTCCCTCCCCCCCCTCCCTCTCTTTTCTCCCCACCTCTCTTTCTCCTCCCTTGATGCCCAGGGACAGCGCACGCTTTCTGTTCAGTTGTTTCTGCCGCCCGGCCAGGAATGCGACCATGTCGTCTGTCTCGCAGCCCCCGTCACCGGCCGCCATCGAGCTGCCGCCCTCCCCGCCAGCAAAAACCATACCGCGTTCACGACCCGCCAACCTCGCCCGCCTCCCCGCCTACCCGGCCCCCTCCCAGATGACGTCTGAGATCGACGCTGCTGCACGGCCAGCCGAGAGGGGCGAGCGGGTACGCGCGGAAACGGCGGAAACGGCGGAAACCATCGCGAATACCGCGGACACAGCACATGCCTCCGACTCCCTGGCGACAACATCCACATCCACATCCACGCAGGCCACAGCGAACACCCCAACAACAGCATACACACACGTCAAACAGGAAGCCCGGGCCACGACGGACGCGCTGGCCACAGCCGACGACAGCTTGACCACAACAGCCGCCACCACGGCCTTGCCCGCCACCGCACCGGATCCAGGCACAGAGACCACCACCACCACCACCACCACCACCGCCCCCTCTATGGCCACCTCCTCCAACAACACCACCCCTCCTCCTCCTCCTCCTACCACCAGCAGCTACACACCCTGCCTACCAGGTGTCACCGATCTCCTCGAAATCGACCCACGCCCGTCCCTGGTCGTGGGCCTTTTAACGCCCTCCTCGCCCTCCTCACCCTCCGTCGTCTATGGCAACCCTGCCTTGCTGGCAGACACCGAGCTTTCTCTGGGAGCAGCATTGGCCGCAGATACGCTCCCGCTGCCGCTGTCCGTGCCGACCTTGGCCGGGCCCCATGCAGCCCTATGGACGGGGCTGCCGGAGAAGCCGCAAGACGCACCTGCAACATTGCCGCCAGTCACCCATCTGGGGCGATGTTGGACGCGGATGGTGCTGCGGGGCGGGGCGTTTGCAGTCATGAGCGCAAACGAAGCACCAGCAGCGACGACAACACACAGCACAGAGCCAGCCAGCGCAACCAGCGCAGCAAGCACCACCACGGTTGCCGTCGCGCCCACAGTCAAGCCAGCGGACATTGACCGCCGCCAGTTTGCCACGATTACCGACTTGATGCCAATTGGCATGGGCATCGTCGACGCCGTGACGGGCAGCGTTCTGCAGGCGAACCCGGCGTGGCACCGCATGCTGGGGTCCCTGAAAGACGCATCGGAGGCCGCAGCAGACGGCCGCGGCCCCGTTCAGACGCACGAGCAGTTCTTGTCGTATGTCGCCGACGAGTACCGCGAGACCGTCCGCGGCTTCCACCTGCAAGCTGCAGCAGCGGCATCGACCGGCTCGGCGAACCCTGCCGAAGGCGCGGCACCACCGAACCTGACGTTTGGATTCCGCGTCAAGCCGACGGCGCCTAGCACAGCAGACTCGCCGGACGCACCAGACTCGCCGGACTCGCCAGACTCGCCAGATTCGACCCTCCACGTTTTCGCAATCGCCTGCCCCGAAACCGACGCAACGACCGGCCGCGTGACACGCATCCACGTCTGCCTGCGCGACGTGGCGGACCATAAGGACATCATCGCGACGGCAGACCGCCACGCACGGCAGGCTAGCAATCTGCGGCGCATGGCCGAGTTCGCGACCGTCGGCATTTATGATATGGATCTCGACGGGCGGCTACGGGGTGCCAACCGGGTCTTCCTCGAGATGTGCGGGCTCGAGGCCGCGGCCGACAGCGACACGGACATGGACACGCGGAATGGCAACTCGCCCTTTACCGATCTCTGGGACCTGTCACAGCAGGGCCTGATGCCGTGGCGCTCGTGTGTGGTGGAAGCTGACCAGCCACTCCTGGACGAGATTCTGCGGCGCACGCGCGAGGGCGTGGCCGCCGTGTCGGCCGCCGCCGCCGGAGAGGGCGGCAACGGCACGCGCAGCAACCGGTGGCGGGCGGCCGAGACCGTGCAGACGGCCGAGATCCGGCTGACCAAGCCGTGGACGACAGACGACGGCGCCGGGCGCCGCATCGAGGCGCCGCGGTGGATCGAGGCCACGTTCCTGCCCGTGACGGACGCGGCCGGCCGGGTGCAGTCGGTCACGGGCTGTCTGAGCGACGTGTCGCTGCGGCGCTGGCAGCTCGAGCGCGAGCGGCAGGTCAAGGACGAGGCCATCGAGTCGCGGCGGCAGCAGGCCAACTTTGTCGACATCACGTCTCACGAGATCCGCAACCCGCTGACGGTTATCATGCATTGTGCGGATGCGGTGCTCGAGAGCCTGGCGCGCGTGGAGGCGACGAACGCGGCCGGGGGCGTGGCGCTGCGCGACGCCACCGACTACGCCGAGATCATTGTCAGCTCGGCGCTGCACCAGAAGGCCATTGTCGACGACATCCTGACCATGTCCAAGCTCGACTCGGAGCGGCTGGCGGTGACGCCGGTGGTGTGCGAGCCGCTGGAGATTGTGCGTAGTACGCTCAAGATGTTCGGCGTGCAGGCACGCCAGCAGGATATTGCGCTGCGGCTCGTCGTCGACCCGTCCTTCTGGGAGGTGCTGGGCGAGGGCAGCGGCGGCGGCGGCGGCGGCGAGGGTGCCGGCGGCGAGGGTGCCGGCGGCGGCGGCAGCAGCAGCAGCGGAAGCGGCGGCAACACGCTGGGGCCTCTTCTGCGGCTGGACCCTGCCCGCGTCAAGCAGATCCTGATCAACCTGCTGACCAACGCGCTCAAGTTTACGCGTGCTGCCGTCGACGGCCGCGAGGTCACGACGACGGTGCGGGTGTCGCGCACGCGGCCCACAGACGCCATGTGCGGCGTGGCCTTTGCGCCACGCGGCACGCGCGGCGGCACGGCGCGGCCGCAGCCGGTGTCGGCCACGTCGTCGGCGTCGACGTCCACGACGACCTCGTCGGCCTCGCCGCCACCGCCGCCGCCGGCCCCGCCACCTCCCGACAGCGAATCGGTCTTTCTGCTGTTCGAGGTGCGCGACACGGGCGAGGGGCTCACGCCCGAGGGCATGGACACGCTCTTCCAGAAGTTTGTGCAGGCCGACTCGCGCACGCACATCAAGCACGGCGGCTCGGGGCTGGGGCTTTTTATCAGCAAGCGCCTCGCGGAGCTGCAGAACGGTGCCATTGGCGTGGCGTCGCAGCCGGGCGTCGGCTCGCGCTTTGTGTTCTACATTGAGGCGGGCGTGCCGCCGCCGTCGGCCGTGCCCGACATGGTCTCGCCGGGCGAGGCGGCGAAGCAGATGCTGGCAGGGGGCTCGGTGGCGCGCGGGGTCGAGGACATTGTCAGCCGCAGCAGTAGCACGGCCAGCGGGGCAGGGAGACGGCCGGCTGCTGGTGCTGCTGCTCCTGCTGCTCCTGCTGTTGTTGCAGCCTCTGCGACTCCGGCCCCGGCTCCCGCCGCCGCTCCGCGGGCAACAACCGAGCCAAAGGCGGCCAACACCGACACCGACACCGATACCGAGACGGAAACCGACACCGAGACGGACACGGCGGAGACGGACGAGTCGGAAGACGAGGCCGCGGCAACGTCCTTGACGGCGCCGTCCCCGGAGGCCTCGAGCAGCAGCATCAACATCGCGCCAGCGGCGACCGACGAAGACGCAGCGGACATCTCGACGGACGCAGTGGAAACGCCGCGGCCGCAGCCCACGCGGGAAGCCTACTTCTCGGCAGCAACGACGACGACGGTCACGACGGACGACAGCGTGCGTAGCGAGTACAGCAGCAGCAGCAGCGCGCCGCCGTCGCCGGTGCCGGGCTCGTCGTCGGACGGGATGCTGGCGCAGATGGGCGGTGGGCCGAGCCGGGCCACGGCGCTGGCGCGGGTGCCGGAGACGACGCCAGCGCTGCGCGGGGTGCTGCTGGTGGAGGACAACGTGATCAACCAGCGGGTGACGCGGCGGTACCTGGAGCAGTGCGGGTTTGCGGTGCAGGTGGCGGCGCACGGCGAGGAGGCGCTGGAGCGGCTGCGGCAGTCGGACCGGTGCGTGGCGGGGGGCTACCCGATCTCGGTGGTGCTGATGGACATGGAGATGCCGGTGCTGGACGGGCTGCGGTGCACGCGGCAGATCCGGGCGATGGAGGCGGCCGGGGCGCTGGCGGGCGGGCGGCTGCCGGTGCTGATGATCACGGGCAACGCGCGGCCGGAGCAGCTGGCGGAGGCGCTGGCGGCGGGCTGCGACGACGTGGTGGTCAAGCCGTTCCAGATGCACCGGCTGTTTGCGAGCATCAAGAGCGTGATGCAGGCGCTGTGGGAGGCAGATGTGGCGGCGGCGGCGGGGGCGGCGAAGGCAAAGGCGATGCCGTTGACGGACGGGAAGGCAGCGGTGGCGACGGTGGATGCAGGCACTCCGGGGACGGCGAGCCCCAAGACGGGGGCGACGGAGCTGGACGAGGGCGTGGTGCTGCGGGAGGCAGTGTGAGGGAGGCCACGGCCAGGGCACGCAAGCATGGACAAAGGGACGGCGCACGGGACGAATGTACTACGAAGCATCTGGGACTGAATTTGATTTTCAAGGTGTTTGTTTTCCAAGTGTGTTGGGGTTTTAGCCGGCGGCAAACAGCGCGACGTAGACGCCCCAGGCGACGCCGGCGAGGCCGCCGACGAGGTTGCGGGTGGCGACGTCGCGGACGAGCACAAAGTTGACGAGGCTGACGGCGGGCCAGAAGCGCCAGCCGGCGACGAGCAGGGGGACGAAGTCGCGGCGGGTGGTGGCGGCCAGCGTGGTGGCCAGGCTGGTGGTGCTGGTGATGGTGGTGGTGGCCGGGGCCTCCCACCAGCCGACAAACAGGCAGAACAGCAGCGTGTTGACGGCGGCGCCGGCGGTCTGGTCGAGCACGGTCTTGGCGAGGGCGGCGGCGGGCGCGGTGCCGGGCAGGCGGCGCTCGAGGTAGGATTGCCTGGGGGGTCAGGGTGTCAGTTGTAGGAGGGGGCACCGGGAAGGGGGCGACTCACCACAGCACGTTCAGCGGGTTCGTGAGCGCGGCGTAGAGCAGAAACTCGAGGACCGGGTCCCAGCGGACGGGCAGGGGGGATACCTGGGGGTCAGACAGGGCATCGAACGGCAACAGACGACGAGGGGGGAGGGACGACGGGCAAAAAGAAACGCACCCCCCGCTGGTACGCGGCCAGCCACTGGGCCAGCAGGCTGGACACGACGCTGAGGGCGGCGGCCTGGGCGGCGAGGGGGAGCAGCGGCGGGGCCATGGCGGCGGCGGTGGTGGCGGCGGAGAGCGTATGTGTTGCGGCGGCGGTGACAGAGCGTATGTGTTGCGGTGGTGGTGACAGAGCGTATGCGTTGCTTCCGCGTTGCACGGCCGTCGTCAAAAGCAACAGCGGTCAGGCACGGCTTTTGCGAGGCCTGAGCGGGCGGGTCCCACTCTGCCGAGCCAGGGCCGACGGGCCGCTAGCGGGAGGGGCAGTGGCCAGGACAGCGGCCAGGACAGCAGCCAGGACAGCAGCCAGGACAGCAGCCAGGACAGCAGCCAGGAACCAAGAACAGAACACGTTTATGCTAGACGCCAAATACAAGCAGAAGCTATAATGCAGTAGCTTCACACCGCCGGTTTCGTCGACTCGTCAACCGTCAACCGTCAACCGTCAACCGTCAACAGACCCTCCATCCCCCAGGCTTCATCCCTAATCCCGCGTCAGAATCCACATAAACAGCAGCTGCACGCCGTACGAGTAGAAAAAGAGGAACTGCGTGCGCTGGTTGCGCTTGGCGCGCGAGTCGGTCTGCATGCCGCGGCTGGCGGCGTTTTCGGGCAGCAGGACGTATTTGAGGGAGCGCATCTGGGGTCGGGTCAGAAGCAAAAGAAAGCATCATGGGAACTAGGGGAAAGCACGCACCAGAAACAGCGAGTTGGCCAGAAAGGTGTAGAGAAAGAGCGTCCAGCCGGCCCAGCCGCCGGTGCCGCGGCCGCCGTTGACCAGCTCGGCGCCGGCAATCGTGGCGATGACGCCGACAAACTTGTAGCCCGAGTACGCGACCAGGTCCAGCAGCTGCGACGTGTTGCTGATGCTCAGCAGGTAGCAGCCCAGCTTGAGCCCGAGGATCTCCAGCCCGACGACGGCCAGCGCCACCGTCGCCGTGTACCCCAGCAGCTCCGGCTGGAACTGCCCGCGCAGCCCGGCCACCAGCGTCGACAGCAGGATGTACGTCACCACCGACATGACGGGGATGTACATGTCCGGGCTGTTGAGGTCGTCGCGCGGCGGCAGGTACCAGAGCCCTTCCTCGGCGCGGCCGCCGACGCCGCCGCCGGGGCCAGCGGCTGCTGTTACCCCCGCCACCTGCTTGCGCGACCACGGCTTGTGCCGCCAGGGAAACAGCACCAGCAGCACCTTGCTCAGCACGTACGCGTTCGACACGTTAAAGTAGTGCTTGAGCGCCGACACGTTGACGTAGCGGTGGATGTTCTGCTCCATGTACTCCTGGCCCTGGCGCAGCGCCGTCTGCGACAGCTGCGCGGCCACCTGCGCGGCGGGGTCGTTCATGAACTGGCCGTACTGGCCAAACATGTGGCCGAGGGGGGCGCCTCCTGCTGCTGCTGCTGCTCCCCCTCCCCCAAATGCCTGCGGCGTCTGGGCCTGTCCCGGGTACGGGCTGCTGCTGGCGTACGTCTGGGGCTGGGGCTGGGACGCGGTCGGCGGCGGCGGCGACCGCAGCTGGGGCACGGTCGACACGTGCTGCGGCACCGGGTGGTGCAGCGGCGGGCTCTGGCCGTAGACGGCGCGCTGCATGGTTGTGGGATGGGTGGTGGTGTGTGGTGTGTGTTGTGTGGTGAGTGTTGTGAATGTCGGTAACGAAGAGTATGCGGTGTTGATGGACTGGGAAAGAGCCACTGCGGCTTTACGAGCTGAGCTCCACCGGCCCGTAATTTCTCCGAAAAGCCACCTCGCCTTATCGCCTATCGCAAGGGGCGCCAGCAACGTCTTTTGTCTTCTCCTGTCTTTTGTCTTTTCTTCCGTCGACACCCACCCCCCCCCCCATCGCCACTATGCTCGACAGCTTCGAGATCATCACCACGTCGGGCGTCGTGCTCTGGTCGCGCCACTATGCCCCCGTCAGCCCGGCCGTGGTCAACCGCTTCATTGCCGATGTGTTTATCGAGGAGAAGGGGGCGGCAGCAGCAGCAGCAGGGACCTCGACGGATGCCGCCGCCGACACTGCTGCCGCGGCCGCCAACCCCTACGGCAGCTCCGCCACGCACGCGCCCTACCGCGCCGACCACCAGTACGCCGTGCAGTGGACCGTGGCCAAGGACCTGGGCGTCATGTTTGTCGCCGTCTACAAGTCGCTGCTGCACCTGTCGTGGGTCGACAAGCTCGTCGACCACATCCGCACGCTCTTTGTCAGCCTGTACGGCGACCAGCTGACGCGGCCCAACACGACCGTGGTCGACTGTGCGCGCTTCGACGACTACTTTGACCAGCAGCTGCACGAGCTGGAGGGGGCGGGCGCGCGGGTGAGCGGGGGGGCAGCACCAGCACCAGCACCAGCACCAGCGCCAGCGCCAGCACCAGCACTGGCCCCCCCAGACTCGACCGAGTCGACACCGGCCGCCACGCCAACGCACTCGCGGCCGTCGACGCCGGGCGGCCCGGCCGGCACCACGACGGGGCTGCAGACCAGCAGCAGCCAGGGCAGCAAGATGTCGCGGCGGGCGCGCAAGGCGCAGCACGCGGCGGTGTCGGCTGTTGGCGGAGGGAACAGTGGTGCCGTGTCGGGCGATGAACGGCCAACGGGAACGCCGTCGTCTTCCTCGTCCACGACGAACAAAAAAACCAGCAAAAGCAAAAAAGGCCGCAAGTGGGGCGTGGACGGGCTGGCCGAGGAGGACGACGGCGTGCAGCTGGACTACTCGACGGCCGGGGCAGCAGCAGCGGGAGCAGCGGCAGCGGCGGCGACGGCAGCGCAGCAGCCGGTGGCCGACGTGGACGCGGCCTCGTGGGGGACGCAGGGGCAGGGGGGCAAGTTTGTGCTCAAGGACCTGGACAGCGAGGTGCACGCGATCCTGGAGGGTGAGGCAGAGAAGAAGCGGGCGGCGGCAGATGCTGCTGCGAACAGCGGCGGCGGCCTCCTGGGCAGCGGCCTGAGCACGCTCGGCGGGCTGTTCCGCAACGTGGTGGGCGGCAAGACGCTGACGGCGGCGGAGCTGGCGCCGGCGCTCAAGGGGCTGGAGGAGCACCTGCTGCAGAAGAACGTGGCGCGCGAGGCGGCGGTGCGGCTGTGCGCGAGCGTGGCGGCGGAGCTGGAGGGCACGCGCACGGGCAGCTTCGAGACGCTGCAGGGGCGGGTGCGGGCGGCGCTGGCGGGGGCGCTGACCAAGATGCTGACGCCGACGTCGTCGCTGGACCTGCTGCGGGAGATTGACGCGGCGGCGCAGCGGCAGCAGCAGCAGCAGCCGCGGCGGCCGTACGTGCTGTCGATTGTGGGGGTGAACGGGGTGGGCAAGTCGACGAACCTGAGCAAGATTTGCTATTTCCTGCTGCAGAACCGGTACCGCGTGCTGGTGGCGGCGGGCGACACGTTCCGGTCGGGCGCGGTCGAGCAGCTGGCGGTGCACGTGCGCAACCTGCAGGAGCTGGTGGCGCGGCAGGCGGCCGACGGCGCGGGGCGGCGCGGCGCGGTCGAGCTGTTCCAGCGCGGGTACGGCAAGGACGCGGCGGCGGTGGCCAAGGACGCGGTGGCGTACGCGGCGGGCGCCGGGTTCGACGTCGTGCTCATCGACACGGCCGGGCGGCGGCACAACGACGCGCGGCTGATGGCGTCGCTGGCCAAGTTTGCGGCGTGGGCGCGGCCGGACAAGATCGTCATGGTGGGCGAGGCGCTCGTGGGCACGGACTCGGTGGCGCAGGCGCGCAGCTTCAACGCGGCGTTTGGCGGCGCGCGCACGCTCGACGGCTTCCTCATCAGCAAGTGCGACACGGTCGGCGGCATGGTCGGCACGCTCGTCAGCCTGGTGCACGCGACCAACGTGCCGATTCTGTTTGTCGGCGTGGGCCAGCACTACTCGGACCTGCGCAACTTTTCGGTGCCGTGGGCGGTGGAGCGGTTGTTGGAGTGACAGCACTGCGTCTATTCCTCTTAATACTCCTATTCTATTTACTCCAAATCCTCAATCTCGGCCGCCACGGCCTCGTCGTCGGCGCTGAGCACGCGCGCATTGTGCGAGACGGTGGCCCCCGTGAGCGCGGCCAGGCCCTCGAGCTGCCCGTCGGCGCCCACGCGCAGCACCCCCCGCGGCACGGCGTCGCCCGTGTCCGGGTCGAGGCCGACGACGGCGGCCTCGGCGCCCGGGGTCACGTGATAGAGCACGACCTCGGGGCGGTCGGCGTAGTCGTAGACGGCGCTGCGGGGCGGCTCGCCGGGGGCGGGGGCGCGGCCGAGCACGAGCACGGTGTTGTCGCGCACAAACAGCGGCAGCGAGCCGAAGCCGTGGCGCTGGCGCAGCCAGACGGGGCCGGTGTAGACGCGGTTGGTGAAGAAGCAGGTCCAGCGGCCGGGCGGCAGGTAGAGCTGGACGGCGCCGTCGCGGGCGAGCACGGGGGCGGCGAGCAGGTGGGCGCCGACGAAGAACTGGCGGTCGAGCGACCAGGCGACGGGGTCGCGGGGGAACTCGAGGGCGACGGCGCGGAGGCTGAGGGGGAGGCCGACGTCGGGGGGGGGTTGATCAGAGGTTGAGGCATCGGCGGGCGATCCGGTGATGCGATGGGCCTGGGCGAGCAGATACGGAAGGAGGCGGTTCTTGCGGGCGACCCAGCGCGCCAGCGTGTTGGAACACCCCCCCGGCGTCTGATCGTCGCCGTCCAGCAGCCACGGCACGCGGTACGAGTTGCTGCCGTGCAGGCGGCTGTGGCTGCACAGCAGGCCGAAGCCGACCCAGCGCTTGTAGATCCAGGGCGGCGGGGTGCCCTCGAAGCCGCCAATGTCGACGGACCAAAAGGCAAAGGCGGCGAGCCCGAGCGACAGGCCGCCGCGCAGCGACTCGGCCATGGCGGCGGGCGTGCTCTCGCAGTCGCCGCCCCAGTGCAGGGGGAAGCGCTGGGCGCCGGCGGCGGCGGCGCGGGCAAACAGCACGGCGCGGCCGGGCCCGTAGCGCGCGGCGAGGGCGCCGTGGACGACGGCGTTGTAGAGCACGGCGTAGTAGTTGTGCATGCGGGCCGGGTCGGCGGCGGGGTCGTGCCAGCGCACGCCGGCGACGGGGACGCGCTCGCCAAAGTCGGTCTTGACGGCGTCGACGCCGGCGTCAAAGAGTTTGTTCAGACAATCGACGTACCAGGCGCAGGCGGCCGGGTTGGTAAAGTCGACGAGGCCCATGCCGGCCTGCCACTGGTCCCACTGCCAGACGTCGCCGTTGTCGCGCTTCACCAAAAAGCCGTGGGCGGCGGCGTGGCGGAAGGCGGCGCCGTGCTGGGCCAGGTACGGGTTGACCCAGACGCACACGCGGCGGCACAGGCCGGCGGCCTTGAGGCGGGCGATCTGGCCGGCCGGGTCGGGGAAGCGCGCGGCGTCAAAGACAAAGTCGGTCCAGCGGAACGCGCGCATCCAGAAGCAGTCGTAGTGGAAGACGTCGACGGCGATGCCGCGGTCGCGCATGCCCGTGAGGAACGTCGTGACGGTCTGCTCGTCGTAGTCGGTGGTAAAGCTCGTCGACAGCCACAGCCCAAAGCTCCACGGCGGCAGCGCCGGCGCCCGGCCCGTCAGCACGGCGTAGCGGCGCAGCACGTCGCGCGGCGCCGGCCCGGCCACGACCAGCAGCCGCAGCCGCTGCGCGTCGTCGGCCACGGCCACCTCGACGCGGCTGCAGCGCGCGCTGCCGACCTCGAGCTCGACGCGCGCCGGCGTGTCGACAAAGACGCCGTGCCCGCGCGACGACAGCCACAGCCCGACGTTCTTGTACGCCTGCTCGCTGCTCGTGCCGCCGTCCGCGTTCCACAGCGCCACCGCCTGCCCGACCCGGTCCCACGCCCCGAACCGCTCGCCCAGCCCGTGCACGCTCTCGCCCACGCCCAGGTCCGTCTGCGCAAACAGCCACTGCCGCGTGCCGCGCACGTCTGCCAGCGCCATCGGGCCGGCGGGCGCCGGGTCCAGCGCAAAGCCCACGCTGCGCGCGCCCAGCGCCGTGTACACGTGCTGCGTCGCGGGGTCGAAGAACGCCAGGCCAAAGGTGTGCGCGCCCCCGGCCACCGTCACGGCCAGGGCGCCGGCCGTCAGCGTCGTGCTGCCGTCGGGGGCCGTTGTCACGACACTCTCCACGGGCGCAGGCGCACCCCCCGGAAACCGCTCAAAGTCCGGCCCCCGCCGCTGCGCGCCCGCCCAGTGCACCACCTCGAGCGCAATCACGCCGTCCATGACCGCCTCCAGCGTCACCGTCAGCGTCGGCCGGTTCAGCGTGTCGCCGCGCGCCCGGATCGGCCGCGTCGGGCACAGCAGCTGCAGCCCGCCCGTCGCCGTGCGCTCCGTCTCGTACACCTCCTCGGCGTACTCGACCTGCAGCCCGGGGGCCGTGTGCCACATGCCATCGCGGAGTTTCATTGTGGGATGGTGATGCCTCTGTCAATGATGATGATGATTCTGACTCGGGATTCTGACGACGACGACGACCCCTCTTGTACACCACCTCGGCTCGCCCCGGCTGCCCGCTCGCCCGCTCGCCCCCGGCTCCCAGGCCCGACAGCCCGCCGTGGTCGTCCACTGGCGTCGTTCGCGGGGCGTCCGTTGGTGGTGCTGGTGCTGCTGTGTGCTGTATGATTCAGTGTCACGCGCTGCCGTGGGGCCCCCCAGGCACGTGTGGTGGCCCGTGCACCCAGCAACGACCCCCGTCTCCGCCACTCGTGGACAAAATTCGCTCCGGCGTCGAGCGGCGCCCGCGCCCCCGGGTCCGCGGGCCGCCCAGCCGCCGCTGGCGCGCTGCCGATCCCACCGTGGCCGGGGTGGGCAGCAGTGGCGTGCGGGCTAGCAGCGTGCCAGCGGTACCCCAACATTGTGCCAACATCGTGCCAGCAGCAATGCCCGGCAATGTGCCGGCCTAGACCGGCAAACAGTGCCGGCGCACCTGACTCGGTCTGGCCACCCCCTTGCTCGCCTGCCCTTCTGGCCTGATGCAGCAGTCTGGTCTAGCCATGCCGGTCAGGTCCACCTGCAGCTTCCCCAGACCGGACCGTGCAGCCGGGATGTGGGGATGCATGCGTCTGGGGTCTGGGGAAGTATAAGTGTCTGTCTGGTGTTGTTTGTTTGTTCGTCTGGTGTCTGTTCGTCTCGTTTGTTCGTCTGCTCCTCTGCTCCTCTGCTCCTCTGCTCCTCTGCTCGCTATCTTCCATTGTCCCATCTGCTCCCACCATGGACCTCCAAGTCGAACAACATGCCACGTTCCGCCTCCAGGAAAAACTCGGCGCCGACGCCGTCCTCGACGCCCGCAAGGCCTCCCAGGGCGAGCACCAGGAGTCCGTCTGGCAGTCGCTCAAGGCCAACCGCAAGGCCGCCCTGTGGTCCGTCATGGTGTCCATGTCCGTCGTCATGGAGGGCTACGACACCATCCTGATCGGCAGCTTCTACGGCTACCCCGAGTTCCGCAAGCACTACGGCACCTACCTCGACGCCGAGAACGGCTACCAGGTGTCGACGCCGTGGCAGACGGGGCTGGGCATGGCGAGCACGGTGGGGGCAGTGTTTGGTGAGTTGTTTTGTTTTTCTTTTCTTTTTTTTTTTTTTTTTTTTTTTTTTTCTCTCCTTTTTTTTTCTCTTTTACTGACTCCTACGTTTGACCCCAGGCGGCATCCTCAACGGCCAGCTCTGCGCCCGCTTCGGCTACCGCTGGGTCATGATCGTCTCGCTCGTGCTCATGGCCGCCTTCGTCTTCATCGTCTTCTTCGCCCAGTCCCTGCCCGTCCTGCTCGTCGGCGAGATCCTCTGCGGCTTCTCCTGGGGCGTCTTCGCCACCGTCGGCCCCGCCTACGCCTCCGAGGTCTGCCCGACCCAGCTGCGCGCCTACCTGACCACCTACGTCAACATCTGCTGGGCCATCGGCCAGCTCATCGCCGCCGGCGTCCTGCAGGGCCTCATCTCCCGCCCGGACCAGTGGGCCTACCGCATCCCCTTTGCCCTGCAGTGGATGTGGCCCGTCCCGCTCATGGTCGGCTGCTTCCTCATGCCCGAGAGCCCCTGGTACCTGGTCCAGCGCGACCGCCTCGACGACGCCCTGCGCAGCCTGCGCCGCCTGACCTCGGGCCGCGACGACGCCGCCCTGCACGGCCAGCTGGCCATGATGGTCCACACCGCCCAGATCGAGGCCCAGACCACCGGCGGCGCCACCTACCTCGAGTGCTTCCGCGGCCCGGACCTGCGCCGCACCGAGATCGCCTGCTTCGCCTTTGCCGGCCAGATCCTCTCGGGCAGCACCTTTGCCTACTCGCCCAGCTACTTCTTCGAGCAGGCCGGCCTCGCCGACGCCGACGCCTACAAGCTCAACCTCGGCTGCACCGCCATCGCCCTGCTCGGCACCGTCGCCTCCTGGTGGCTCGTCAGCCAGGCCGGCCGCCGCACCCTCTACCTGGCCGGCCAGGCGTCCACGCTCGTGCTGCTGCTGCTCATCGGCATCGTCAGCGTCTCGTCCACGGCTGGCGGCGCCCTCTGGGGCCAGGCCGCCCTCTGCATCCTCTGGATCCTGGCCTACTCGCTGACGCTCGGCCCCATTGCCTACTCCTTCATCGGCGAGATCTCGTCGACGCGCCTGCGGCCCCTGACCGTCTGCCTCGCCCGCACCTTTTACCAGCTCGTCAACATCTTCAGCCAGGTCGTCGAGCCCCAGTTCATGAACCCCACCGCCCTCAACGCCAAGGGCAAGACCGCCTTCTTCTGGTCCGGCACCGCCCTGCTCATGCTCGTCTGGGCCTACTTCCGCCTGCCCGAGCCGCGCGGCCGCACCTACGAGGAGCTCGACCTGCTCTTTGCCCGCGGCGTGCCCGCCCGCAAGTTTGCCTCCACCAAGGTCGACGCCTACGAGCACGTCGACGACGACGCCGCCCTGGCCAAGACCGGCGAGGCGGCCCAGGCCGAGGTGGCGCACGAGGAGAAGCAGTAGTTGTTGTCGTTGTCGTCATCGTTGTCGTGTGATGTCGTCAGATTAGTAATATATTAGTCATGTTCGTCGTTGATGAAAGGCACCTCCCAGATACGGCTAGCCGGAGTACGTCCTTCCACGTACCGCCCCACCCCCCCTGGAATCTTACTCGTCGTACCTGCGGTAACCGGCTGCCTGCTCCGTCGCGCTTGCCCTCCGCGGATGCGTGGCCTGCGTCGTATCTTGCGTGTATCGTATCGGGCAGGGGGGGAGGGGGAAACTGGTAAGATAATAATGGGCGGTCGTGCAAGGGCCGTGCCCGCCCAAAAAAGCCCCTTGATCGTCCATTGCCTCATTTCGTCGACTCCTCCTTTTTCTCTTGCGCACATTTTATCGGCCTGGTCGCCGGTATTGGAGAAATAAGGCCAAGACGAAGACGTGAAGAGGACGCGAGAAGACGGGCACGGGAAGACGAAGACGAAGACGAACGAAAGACGAACGAAAGACAAACAACCGTCACGAAGACAGAACAGAAGACGAGGAAGACACAAGATCCAGACAACCATAATCACAACCACAACACAACACAGCACCACAGACCACACGGCTGTCGCTGTCGCATCGCGTGTTCGTCTGCGCGTATTCGTCTGCGCGTATCGCTGTCGATTTCTTTGCGCCGGGTCGCAAACACTCTTTGTTTTTTTCTCTTTGTTTTTCTTTCTTTTATTCTTCCTTCTTTTTTCCCTTGTCTCTTTTGATCACGACTTTGACTCGACTCAACCTCGACTCGACTCGTCACCGTCCCTCGTTTTCACCTCAATCACCCCTCCGATCCCTCTGATCCTCTGCCCTCGATCCCATGCCGACCCCGCCACCGGACGTCCGACTTCCAAGACAACCCGAGACGTGACCACGTCTCCAGCCAACCCCAACAACTTCTCTACTTCCCCTCGACTTCCCCCTCCCTGCACGCCCACCATGCTCCGCCCCGCGACCCCCCTCACCGTCGTGCTGGCCGCCGGCTTCGTCCTGCTCCTGCTGGCCGTGCTCTCCACCCCCATCATCCACGCCATCCCCCTCGGCGCCTACCAGGGCACCACCTTTGGCGTCTTTGGCTACTGCACCGACAACGGCGCCTCCTGCACCCCCGTCCAGATCGGCTACGACACCGCCATCCTCGACGCCGATGCCGACGCCTTCAAGCTGGCCGCCGCCACCCGCCACACCCTCTCCAACATCCTCGTCATCCACCCCGTCGCCGCCGGCCTCACCCTCGTCATGCTCGTCCTCGCCTTCACCGCGCACTTCCACGCCCCGGCCCACTCGGCCCGCTACCTGCTGCTCGTCTTCCTCGTCAGCGGCCTCGCCTTTGTCGCCACCCTGCTCGCCTTCCTCGTCGACGTCCTGCTCTTCATCCCCCACATGGCCTGGGGCACCTACGTCGTCCTGGCCGCCCTCATCCTCGCCGCCCTCAGCACCATTGTCTCCTGCGCCATGCGCCGCACCCTCGTCGGCCGCAAGGCCCGCCAGCGCCGCATCGCCGCCAACGCCGAGATGAGCGGCGAGAACTACTACAACCGCCAGGCCCAGGAGGACTCTGCCGTCGTCGTCGGCGGCGGCGGCGGCGTGCCCCCCCTGCAGGAGACCGATGCGGCCAAGGCCGCCGTCGCCGCCTTTGCCATCCCCGTGGCCGCGGGTGCCGACTCGGACACCGCCTCGTCGGCGGTCACCCGCCAGCCGACCCTACCTGTCATCGGCGGCGGCGGTGGCAGCACCGGCGGGCCGCCCAGCAGCTTCGGCAGCCGCTCCATTGAGCGGCGCGACGACGACGCCAACATGGGCATGGGCATGGGCACGGCCATGAACATGAACGACGAGCAGATCCCCCTGACGTCCGCCGCCCAGTACGCGTCGCCCCAGTCGCTGCGCCGCGACCCTAGCCCGGCCGGCGGCCCGCGCAACCGCCCGCCCTCGATCCAGCGCGACCAGTACGGCAACCCGCTGCCCTACGGCCGTGGCCTCAGCCCGCCGCCCGGCGGCGGCGGCGGCGGCGGTGGCGGCTACACTGGCTACGATCCCCGCCGGGGCGGACCGCCTGGACGCGGCGGCCGTGGCGGCGGATACGGCCCTGTCCGCGGTGGCCGCGGCGGCTACGGTCCCCCAATGGGCGGCCGGGGTGGCTACGGCCCGCCCGGTGGCCGCGGCGGCTACGGCGGCGGCCCTGGCGGGCGTGGTGGCGGTCCCGGTGGTCCCGGTGGTCCCGGTGGCCGGGGTGGTTACCCTGGTCCCGGGCCCAACCGTGGCGGACTGGGACCACCGCCGCTGAGCTACCGCGGTGATCAGCCGGGTGGCCCCGGCCCCTACGGCGGTGGCGGCGGCGGCGCCCCGGGAAGCGGCATGCGCGACATGCCGCCCGGCCCGGGCACCTTTTACGGCACGGGCTCGGCGCCCAACCTGGCGAGCAACAGCAGCAGCTACGACGAGCTGCCGCGGGCCGAGTCGCCGCCGCCGCTGCCGGGCATGGAGGACGACAGCATTGGTGGTGGTGGTGGTGGTGGTGGTGGTGCAGCCGGCGCCATTGGCCAGGCCATTGAGATGGACGCGACGTCGCCGCCGCCGCGGGCCCGCGGGCCGCAGCAACGCAACTCGGGCCGCTTCAACGAGTCCGACTCGGACATTGCCGGCATGGTGGGCCTGCAGCAGGGCCGGGCGTCGCGCCACAACTCGACGGACCGCGGCCAGTACGTGCCGGTGCGCGCCGACTGGAGCAACAGCCCGGGGCGGCCGTCGCCCGGTGGAGGAGGAGCCGCGACGTCGACGCCGTCGCCGCGGCCGGCATCCGAGCTGTACATGGAGGACGTGCCGCCGCGGTTTGCCGAGCCGTCGGCGTCGTCGCTGTCGCTGCCGTCGCAGCAGCGCAGACCACCACGGCAACAACAGCCTCCCTACCAGACCACGCCCTACGACGACGACCCGCAGGGCACGCGCAGCCCGGCCGAGTCGGAGCGGTCGACGTTCACGTCCATCTCGCAGCGCGGCATCAACCCGCGCTGGCAGCCGGCGCCGCCGCTGGCGCCGATGCCGAGCGGGTTTGCGGGCGGGTACGGCGGGGGAGGGTATAATGGCGGCGGCGGCGGCGGCCCTGCACCGATGCCGCGGCGGGCGGCGCGCGACCCCAACGAGACGCTGCTGAACAGCAACCCCGACTTTTCGCTGGGCCGGCGGCCCGGACCCGGTGGCGGTGGCGGTGGCGGTGGCGGCGGCGGCGGTGGTCTGGGCGGGCCCGGTCGGCGGACGAGCGGCGGCGGCGGTGCCGGGGGCGGCCTGATTCCCGGCAGCGCGTACCCGGCGCTGTAATGAGGCGGCGGCGTGTTTTTTTTTTTTTTTTTTTGGCAGTCGTTGCTTTTCGTTTGACTCGTTTTGATTCCCTGTTTTCGTTTCCTTTTGCTTATCCCTTTATACCTTTCTCTTCTTGAGCGTTGGGCTTGGCCGCAAGGGTCGTTTTTTGGTTTTTTGTCTGTTTCGTCTATGCCTCTTTCGTTTCTTTTGTGTTTTTCTTTTGGTTTTTTTTTTTTTTTCTGTTTCTGTTCTGCTCGTTCTGCTCTTCTCGTCTGCACGAGACAAAACGCATGGTCCTGGTCAAGACAGATTTCCTTTGTTTCTTCATTCTCCGCCGCAGGAGCCCTCTTTTTCTTTGCTATTGTCTATTGTCTATTGTCTTTTTCTTGGATGGCTGTTGGGTGCGCGAAGGGCGCGGCGGCGGACAGCGAGCAGAGATGTACGATGCCGACAGGGGCGCGCACGCGCGTGGCAGAGAGGGGGGAGGGAAAAAATGTTAGACAGCATCAAAATTGTTTTCCGTGTTTTTTTGTAGCTTTTCTATGGACAGGCCTCCTCCGTGTGATCCCGTGGAACCGAATCCCTTTTGCGAGTTTTTTTTTTGTGCTTTTGGTGAACCGTGAGGCTCCTTTTTTTTGTGTTTCCCTTTTGTGTCCCTTTTTGAAAAATGCAGCAACAATTGAAAGTCCTTCGGCCCCGATTCCTCCTCCATGCTCCCCATGCTGTCCACGCGTCGTATATAAGAGTATATAGTCGTGCAGATTGCAGACAGAAGAAAGAAATGGCAGAGTTGAAGACAGAAAATCAAGGGGCAAGATGAAAAAGCAAAGATGGAAGCGGGCCAGCGGCCTGTGGCAGCCAGCTGCCTCGTGAAATCAGAACAGAACAGAACAGAACAGAACCTGCGAGCGAAACCTGCATTGTAAAAAAGCAAGAGCGGAGTTGTCGTTTTTTTTTTTTGTCGTTTTCTGTTTTGCTCGTTTTTTTGGTGTTTTTGTTTTTTTGCAAAGAGCATGTTGAAAGTCGGCTTTGTTGAAAAGCGTCTCGAAGAAGAGCAACAAGAAGAAAAAAGAAGAAGAAATGCGGCTGCAGCCGACGGAGGAGAGGTGTTGAAAGATCCTCTTTGGTCCGCCTCAGAAGCCATGTTTCCGTTTCGTGTCGGAAGTCGTTGCGCATCAGCAATCACTCGTCAGAGCAGAGGAGGCGTGTTGAGCGCCTCGTGTCTCGCCATGTCCATCGTGGGCATCGTCAAAAAAAAAAAAAAAAGCACGTGTGAGCGTCGCATCGTCAAAAATCGTAGGAAGGCAAATGTGTCGTTCAAAAAAAGGATCGGAGCAGAGGAGGTGCTGTCAGGCCTCGTGCTTTTTGCTTTCCATGTCTCGCATGGCTTCGTTCAGTCTTCGAACGGGTCGTGCGGAGGTTGGTTCTCGTCGGTAGAGGTGTTGTAGTCGTCGCGGCCCGCAAAGTCTTGGGCAGTCGGCTGCAAAAAGAAATGGTTAGCAATCTGTTTAGAAGTGTCACAGAAAAAAAGAAAGAAGAGTAAGGCAAAAAATAAAAAATAAAAAATAAAATAAAAAAACTTACTGCCCAGCCGAAAATGCGTTCGAATTCCTCCACCACAACGGGGTCCAGCTGGCTCGGCAGCAACATCGGGTCGAGCCCGAGGTTGCGCAGAAACACCTGCCACACGACACAGCCGGTGATGTGTTGCGCTTCGGCATCCTCGCGACGCTCCTGGTCCAGCTGCTGCCGGCTGCTGCGCAGGCCCGGCTGCTGCTGCGCGGCCAGCAGCGGGCCCAGGCTGCGCGAGGTGAGCTCGGAGCCAGAAGGGCCAGACAGGATCTGCCGCGGCGGCGGAATCGGAATTGGATCCGACGTGGCCGACGACGTCCAGTTGGCGCCGTCGGTCAGGACCGCGTTCTCGGCCCGGGTGCGAACCCGGGGGGCCGGCGGGGCGGCGGCAGGGTTTGCGGTGCCTGCAGCAGCAGTCTGCGTGGCCGGAGCGGCCGTCACTGTGGTCGGCGCGCCGTTGATGTCCAGTCCCTCAAAGGCATTGATGACGTCGATGTCAGAGAAGCGATTCGAGGGACCAGCAGCTGCGTGCCCGGCCCGCTGTGCTTGCGCAACGCGGTCCTGCATCGGTTGCCGGCCCGTGGGCGGGCGCGTGGGCGTGTCCTGCTCTGGGTACTCGTCCTCGCTGTAGTCCTCCACACGCGCAGCCATCGTGCGTGGCTGATTTCGTCTGCTGCGGCGCGGCAGGTGCGGCGGCGAGCGCATGATGCGCAGCAGGGCCCGCATGTTTTCCTCGCTGGCAATGTCGCCGCCGGTGGGCTCCATGAGCTGTTCCTCGATCACCATTCCGGGGCCCGGGAGAATGTTGCCCGCCGCATCGCGCGGACGCGTGCTCGGGCGCGACGTGGGGTTGCCCATCGAGGTCGTGGAAGTGACTGTGGTTCGAGTGAGAGCCACCGTCGCCGGCGCAGGGCTGGGAACTTGACCGGGCATGAGAATCGTTGCTGTGCCCACAAAGAGATCGTTATCATGACTGTCCGCATCTGGCCGCGGGCGCCACCGACCCGCCAGGTACTCGGTGGTGATGTCCTCAAGCACCCCGGGGTGGTTCTCGGCCTGAGGGGTGGAGGGCGCCTCATGGGCAACAGCCGTCTCTGCGACCGAAGCCACCTCGCTGCCGCCATGGTCCCCGTGCTCCGTCACCAGAGGAGAGGGCGGATTGTCGTAGCGGACGTCATGGTAGACGTTGGTCTCTCCTCCAAGCGCACTACTCTGACCTGTGCTCTGCTGCCGCACACACCGGCAGTGATACGGGCAATGCATGGCGGAATGCCATGGGTGTGCCCACAGAGGCCGCACAGGCTCCCAGATGGGAATCATGCGTGGATCAGGATTGGCCAAGTTGGCCGCCGTGAAAGGCGCCCGGTAAGCCATGGGTGCGGCCGATCGCTGGAGGATGGGTGGCTGTGGCCGTCCATCCACGAAAAGCGGCACAAAGTGTCTCTGGAGTCCAGTGACGGGCGAATAGCCGTTGATGTAGTAGCCAATGGTCAGGCGGCCATGGTGGTGATGGTCGCAAGGCCAGTGGCCGTGATGGTAATGCTGATGATGCCCAGGATGATGAGGGGGCACCGAGTGCATCGGCTGCGTTGGCATGGCCGGCATCGCAGGCGGCATGCCCACCGCTGGCTGCTGCGGCTCGTACGGCGGCGGCGGCGGGAAGCCGTCCACCGGTCCGTCCGGCGCCACCGGGACGTTGGACGGCATGGCAAAACCCGCTTCGTACGCGGGCGGCGGCGAGTGCGGCACCTCGTCGAACGCATTGCCCGTCATCTCCTCCGTCATCAACATGACAATCGGATCCTCGTCATGAGTGTGGTTCAACCGCAAGCAGCTTGGACGCAACAGGTCAGACAGGGCCTGGCGCAGCACGGTCGTGGACGGCGGCGCGCGCGGCGGCGGCGGAGCGGCCCGGCGCGGCGTGAAAAAGTCGAAACTGGGCAGACTGAAGCGCAGACGCGGCGTCGGCGGCGCCGTCAGTGCACGGCCACGGCTGCGACGCAGAGCCAGGTTGGGTGCAAGAGACTGCAGGAGCGGGCACGAAGGCCACCGACTTCTGCGTGCCGGGGTCGGAGCCGGGGCTGGAGCCAGGGCTGGAGCCGGGGCTGGAGCCAGAGCTGGAGCGCCGGGTGCCAGGATGTTCGCCGTGTCGTTGGCAGTTGCAGTGAGTGCAGCAGTCAGTACGCCGTGCACAGGCACAGGAGGCTGCGACGGCGGCTGATACACCGTCGGCCGCAAGATCTCCAGCTCTGGAGCCGGCTCGGTGGGCAGCGTGCTCGCAGCCGCAGCGCTGTCGACGTTGTTGTGCTCAGGTGCCTCTTGACCGCCGTCCTCCTCGCCGTCGTCCGCCGCGCCGTCAGCGCCATGGCCCGTCATGAAGTGCGAGTAGGGAAACATGGCTTCATGGTTTCTCTGGATGCGGTGGATTTCCACCTGGCGCCAGAACTCTTCTTGCGACATGCCATACAGCGAGCCATCCGACGAGGAGGACGACGACGACTCCGGCACCAGCACTTGCAGAGACGAGTCCGAGTCGCGCCGCAGCGACGGCACGCCAAACGGGCTGGGGTTCCGCGGCGGACGGGGCGGCGCCCGCTGCTGCTGCGTCGATGAGCCCTCGCCATTGTCGTTCTCGGTGCTTGTTTCGTCGGCAATGCCCTGCAGACGTGCCACGAGTTTGGCAAATGCGGCGTCTCTTTTCTTGGCCTGGGCTTCTTGGGTGTCCCCAGTGTTCATGTCCGACGAAAAGGGATTCTCCTCGTAGCCGGCTAGTCCGTTTCTGTTGTTGCTGTTGGCATTGTCCTGGCCGCCGCTGGAACTGTGCCCAGCCACGTCACCATCCCCAGCGAGAGGCTCTGCCCGCTCTTTTCCTTTGCCTTTGTCGCGACTTCCACGCTCGCTGTCGCTATCGCTGTCCAGGCCAGCGGGCAAGAAGTAGTAGCACTGCTGTCTTTCCGGAGCCGGCATGCGAGGAAAAGGATAGTCGGGTCCCTCAGGCCGGCCAGAAAACCGATTCGCAAACTGGTCGTCCACCGGCACACCCGTCTGTCTCGGGACAAACGGCCCAAGGCCGACGAGCGAGATGCGCAGATTTCGTCGACGAGTAGGGTTTTGAACCTCTGGCGGATCGGCAAAAGGGTTGACATTTTCATCCACTGGAGCAGCAAAAGGGTTTTGAACCTCCGGCGGGTCGACAAAAGGGTTGACGTTTTCATCCACTGGAGCAGCAAAGGGGTTTTGAACCTCCGGCGGGTCGACAAAAGGGTTGACGTTTTCATCCACTGGAGCAGCAAAAGGGTTGACGTTTTCATCCACTGGATTGACAAAAGGGTTCCCGACTGCCGTAGACGTAGCGTCGATCCATTCGTTCACGACGTTGTCGCGGTCATTGACGGCTCCGGGCAGCATTGACACCCCCGGGTGATGATGAGCTTGCCCGTGGCCTGTCTGGACTTGCACGGCAGGACCAGGAGACGGCTCCGTATTGTCAAAGTCCACGACAGCGTTGGTGCGCCGGTGCCCAATTGTCGAGCCAATGTGCTGGTGATGTACAGGGCTAGGCCGAAGGTTCGGCAGCTGGATCGAAGCCCTTGCACTTGTAGCAATGTCTGGCTCGCTCAGCGACCGCCCGCGGACAACACGAAGGGCCGGCCGCGAGCTACCCTCTCCGGGGCCCATGGGATCCGCGAATGGATTCTCGAGTTGCTGAGTCCAGGAACGGCCGTCGCCGCTGCTGTACCCGGACGAGCTGGAAGAAGGGGTGGCCAGCTCACCAGCGTCGCCAGCCATCTCGGACGACTCGTTGGTCAAATCGTCAGTGGTGTTCTGATCGTAAATCTCATGGTTGGCATGGTGAGGTGTAAGACCATGGGCAGGCTCCGTGGTCTCCGGAAGTGAGGTCGGAACACTGGGAGGACTGTTAGTTTTTTTTTTTCTTTTTTTTCTTTTTCTTCTTTTCTTTTTCATTTTGTCCGCTTGAAGCCAGAGTTTTCTTGAAGCCTTGATGCAACGCAGACTGCATAAATCAAAACGCAATAATAAAAAACTGAGGCAAGAACATGATAGAGCAGAACGACAAGAAGCAATGCGAAAAGAAAAAATCAGGACGCCAATGCCGGACAGTGTATAGTCCGGCACACAAGACAGGCGGGCATGAGAACAAAGACCATGGCCACAAAAAGTGAAGCCAGTCGAATCGGAACGATGTGGGCAGTGAAGGCATGCTAATAGGAAGTGGTGATAGGAAGTGAGGGGTAGCTAAGCGAGAAAATGTGAACTGAGCAAAAATCAAAAACAAAACAAAGCAAATTGGGAGAGTGAGGAAAACGAGGCCGCGGCGAAAAACAGAGAACAACAGAGGCAATTAGAACAAAACAAAAGTGTCCGAGAAGCAACAAAAGAAAAGGAAGGATGACATAAAATAATAAAGGTACAAAGGTACAAATGAAAGGAGGGGAAAATGAGGGCTGGTAATTAACACGGAGGATCGCCGTGTTTGAATAAAATTTTCCACCACTCGATGGGAAATGGGAGAAATGCAAAACTGAGGTATGTAAAACAAAGGGAAGTGGGAGAAGCGAGAAGAAAATGACAATAAGGAAACAATCAAAAATGGAGAGGGGGGAGAGAAGAGCAAATGGGGTAGGTAAGGGAAAGGAAGAAACGAGGGCAAGCGAACAAAAAAGCCTCTGGCTCTCTCACAACCAAGCTGTCGACGATACTAGCATTCGACAGAAGGAAGAAGAAAAGAAGAAGCAAAGGGAGAACAAAAACAAAATAGCCAACTCTCTTGCAACAGCAGGCTGCCGACAACGAAACAGACTGTTGGAAGCAAAAAGGAGAGTGTTCGAAAGAATGGCCAAGGAGAAATAAAAAAGAAGAAGGGGTAAAAGAAAAGTGCTAAAAAAACCAAAGAGAACAAAAGTCCTGACTCTCTTGACAGCAGACCGTCGACACTTTCGCTACCGACAGAAGCAGAAAGAAGAGCTACAAAACAAAACAAAAGAAGAAAAAAAAAAGAAGGCAACAAGAAAACTCTGGCTCCCAAGCTACAGCAGACTGTCGACAATTTGATCTTCAACGCCTTCTCAAAAAGACAGAACTTACCGATCTTCTTCGGCATGGTCGCTAGGGACAAGAGCCCTCTGACTAGAGGTAGAGGCCCTCTCTGAGGTGCCTCCTTTGTGACGCCTCGAAGAGCTCGTCATGATGACAGAGCTCTTGGCAGACGTTGTCGAATGGAAAGCGTTGTCAAGAGTGACAGTTGGAAGAATGATCAAATAATAGAAGAGACAAGAAGATTGGCAAGGGAAGGATAATAGAAAAAAGGTAAAAGATGAGAACGGTGAGACCGATCACAGAAAGGCACGAAACGAAGCAGCAAAGCAGCACTGGTGATAGTAGATGCAAGGTGTAGCCAGCAGCCAGTACTGGTAAGAAGAAACGATTGTAAAGGAAAGTAAGAAGAAAAAAGGATGTGGAATAAAGATGCAGAAAGGAAAGGATTGACGCACGCGTGAGAAAAAAAAGAAGAAGAAAGAAGGAAGAGAAAGAGGAAGAAGAGGGAGAAGAAGAGGAAGAAGAGAGAGGAGACGGAGGAGGGGGGGGGGAAGGGGGAGATTTTTCAAGTGGTCAAAAAAATCCTGCCCAGCGACGACCGGAGCAGATCCTCGATCACGCCAGAGCAAGAAAAAAAATATATCAAATGAAAGAGCCCTAATTGCTTGGTGATCATGGGAGCGGTGCTCCTTCCTTCTCGAGAAGCGTCGTCTCTTCGCCGCCGTCGGGACCGGCAGCAGCCAGCTGTTCGCCCAGCACGATCCCCTCTATAAGACGCCGGTCTCGCCCTAGAGGGTGAGCGAGGCGAAGGGGGGCGTGTGACCAAGCACACCATGGCTTCCCTCGAGCGGTCGCTCCTTCCTCGTGCGCCGCGTCCTAGATGCTCCCGTCTCCCCGCTTTCCCTCTCCCATTGTTCCCTCGAGCAGCGCCCAGCGGCCTCACCGTTTTCTGGCTAGACGGCCCCCGATGGGGCCCCGTTTTCTGTCCCTGGGCGAGGGCCACTGGCAGCTGGTGCGGGCGACAACGAGCAGGCAACGGGCGAGCCGCGAAACGGTGGCGCCATCCGGGTGCCCTTCTGGCTCCTTCTCTTTCCTGGAGAGTGACAGGAGAAGCAGTAGGACCAAAAATAAACCATGATCGGCCTGGCGGCCACAAAAAAACAAAACAATGGAATTGTGCGTTGCCCCCTTTCATTTTAAGGTTTTGTTGCCCATTGTAGCTAGTCGGGGGAGCGCGTGTGGGCAGATAACGGTCGAGGTGAGCACGCCCAAAAAAACAAAAAATCACCGACAGACGAGCAATCGTGATGTGGTGAGAATTTTTGCAGGAGAGAAAAACAAAATTGCAGAGAAGGAAAAGAGATGCTTCCCTTCTCTCTCTTTCTCCCTGCATGGCTTCGGCTACGTGCAGCAGCAGCCTTGCAAACGAATACGCTGCACGAGGCTGCGTGTGTGGCTTGAAAGAAACATGTTCCTTTTTTCCACTCCCCGCTGCCAAGACTCCTGCAGCTACGGCACGCCACCCCAGAACTACGGAGCAGACCAGGATGCCTGCCAGATCGCACCGATCGGCTTCCCACGATGTATGTGCCCTGGCCATCGACCGCTCGGCCAGGTACAAGGCCAGCCCTAGTCGGCCAGCCGGGCCCAGGCGACGCACCGTTTCAGAAATTCTCACCGACTTTTTTCGTGGGAATTTTTTTATTTTTTCTCTGCATTTTTTGTGTGCCCACGAGCGTGCTCGCGGTCCGGAATCGGCGCTGCTGGTCGGGCGGCCAGACCGTGAGCCTTCTAGAAACCCGTCTTGTTTACTTCTTGTGAAACGCTTGTCATTTTATAGTACCTGGCGCGTGGCTGTGCTGTAGTGGCTAGTGCTGTGGTGTGGCTACTGTGGCTACTGTGGCTCGTGCTGTTTGTGGCTGCCGTGGCTGCACGTGACAATGTGGGGCGGCCCCTGCATCTGGATACGTATCGCGACCGCTCCCACACAAAAAGGATCCCTCCTCTCAACCACCCGTCCGCACGTCTCCCGTTCCTGCTCGGCCAGTCCAACCACCACAGCGCCACCATGAATTACGGCAAGCGGGATGAGGATGCCGACGGCAGCCTGGTGCGGGTTGACCGCACGCAGGTCTTCCAAGAGGGTGAGTGGCCGATGGCGTGTTTGTCCCTCCATTGTTCCTCGATCCATCGGTGTCGAGGCTGGAGGTGTTGTTGTGTTGTCATTGTGTCTTGATGTTATCATCATTGCTGCTTTGTTTTCTTTTCATTTGCTATTTTTGTGGACGTTTCTCTTCTTTACTGTTCGATCGACTCGTACTGACTGACCCCTTTCCCCCCTCCAGCCCGCCTCTTTAACCGTTCTCCTATCCAACCGCGGCAATGCCGCATTCTTCTCACAAAAATCGCCCTGCTGCTCTACACCGGCGAGTCATTCCCGACCACCGAGGCCACCGAGCTCTTCTTTGGCATCTCCAAGCTCTTCCAGAACAAGGACCCCAGCCTGCGCCAGATGGTCCACCTCGTCATCAAGGAGCTGGCCCATTCGGCCGAGGACATCATCATGGTCACCAGCACCATCATGAAGGACACGGGCGGTAGCGGCGACTTCATCTACCGGCCCAACGCCATCCGCGCCCTGTGCCGCATCATCGACGCCACCACCGTGCAGTCCATTGAACGCGTCATCAAGACGGCCATTGTCGACCGCACGCCGTCCGTGGCGTCGGCCGCCCTGGTCTCGTCGTACCACCTGCTGCCCATTGCCCGCGACGTCGTCCGCCGCTGGCAGAGCGAGACCCAGGAGGCCGCCACCAACACCAAGGCGGCCAGCTCCTTCTCGCTCGGCTTCTCCGCCGGCGGCGCGTCCGCCCTGCCGGCGGGTGCGTCCACCATGACGCAGTACCACGCCATCGGCCTGCTGTACCAGATGCGCATGCACGACAAGATGGCGCTCGTCAAGATGGTCAAGCAGCTCGGCGTCGCCGGCGCGGTCAAGAGCCCGACGGCCGTCGTGCTGCTGGTGCGGCTGGCGGCGCAGCTGGCCGACGACGACGCCGCGCTGCGCCCGGCCATGGTGCAGCTGCTCGAAGGCTGGCTGCGGCACAAGAGCGAGATGGTCAACTTTGAGGCGGCCAAGGCCATCTGCGCGCTGCGCGGCGTGACCGACGCCGAGGTCACGCAGGCCGTGCACGTGCTGCAGCTGTTCCTGACGGCGCCGCGCGCCGTGACCAAGTTTGCGGCGCTGCGCATCCTGCACGCGTTTGCGTCATTCAAGCCGGAGGCGGTGCGCGTGTGCAACCCGGACATTGAGCTGCTGATCACGAACGCGAACCGGTCGATTGCGACGTTTGCCATTACGACGCTGCTCAAGACGGGCAACGAGGCGAGCGTGGACCGGCTGATGAAGCAGATTGCCGGCTTCATGTCGGAGATCACAGACGAGTTCAAGATTACGATCGTCGAGGCGATCCGCACGCTGTGCCTCAAGTTCCCGAGCAAGCAGGCGGCGATGCTGGCGTTCCTGAGCGGGATCCTGCGCGACGAGGGCGGCTACGAGTTCAAGCGCGCCGTGGTCGAGAGCATGTTTGACCTGATCAAGTTTGTGCCGGAGGCGCGCGAGGACGCGCTGGCGCACCTGTGCGAGTTCATCGAGGACTGCGAGTTCACGAAGCTGGCGGTGCGCGTGCTGCACCTGCTGGGGCGTGAGGGCCCCAAGACGGCGCAGCCGACCAAGTACATCCGGTACATCTACAACCGGGTGGTGCTGGAGAATGCGCTGGTGCGGGCGGCGGCGGTGACGGCGCTGGCCAAGTTTGGCGTGGGGCAGCCGGACCCGGAGGTCAAGAAGAGCGTGCACGTGCTGCTGACGCGATGCCTGGACGACGTGGACGACGAGGTGCGCGACCGGGCGGCGCTCAACCTGCGGCTGATGCAGGAGCCGGACGAGCTGGCGGAGCGCTTTGTCAAGGACGAGAGCATGTTCTCGCTGGCCTTTTTCGAGCACGCGCTGGTGTCGTACGTGACGTCGGACGACAAGAGCACGTTTGCCACGCCGTTCGACCTGTCCAAGGTGCCGGTGGTGACGCGCGAGGAGGCGCTGGCGGCGGACCGCACGCTGAAGCTGACGGCGGCGTCGGCGACGGCGACGCTGGGCGGGGCCGGCGGCGCGGGCAGCGGCGAGGCCGGGTCCAAGAGCGGTGGCGGCGGCGGCGGCGCTGGCGGCCCGGGCAAGGGCGGGGCCAACGGCAGCGCGGCGCACGGCGGCGCTGGCGGCGCTGGCGGCGCAGGCGAGTCGTCGGCGGCGGCGGTGGCGGCGCAGACGCGGCAGTACCAGCAGGAGCTGCTGGCGATCCCGGAGATCAGCGCGTTTGGGGCGGTGCTGAAGTCGTCGGGGCTGGTGGAGCTGACGGAGGCGGAGACGGAGTACGCGGTGAGCGTGGTGAAGCACGTGTTTGCGGAGCACGTGGTGCTGCAGTACGTGGTGTGCAACACGCTGCCGGACACGGTGCTGGAGGGCGTGTCGGTGGTGGCGACGCCGGCGGACGACGAGGGCCTGGAGGAGGTGTTTATCCTGGAGGCGGAGCGGCTGGAGCCGGAGGTGCCGGGGCGGGTGTACGTGGCGTTTGCCAAGACGGGGGGCGCGGCGGCGCTGCCGACGACGGCGTTTGGCAACGTGCTCAAGTTCACGACGAAGGAGGTGGACCCGAGCACGGGGGCGCCGGAGGAGACGGGGTACGACGACGAGTACGAGGTGGCCGAGTTCGAGCTGGGCGCGGGCGACTACGTGATCCCGACGTTTGCCAGCAACTTTGGGCACGTGTGGGAGCAGCTGGGGGCGCGGGCGGCGGCGTCGGCGGAGGACGCAGAGGCCGAGGAGACGCTGCAGCTGGGCGGGGTGTCCGGGCTGGCGGAGGCGGCCGAGCAGCTGGCGGCGACGCTGTCGCTGCAGCCGGTGGACGGGACGGACGTGCCGGCGAGCACGACGACGCACACGCTCAAGCTGCTGGGCAAGACGGTGACGGGGGGGCGGGTGGCGGCGACGGTGCGGATGGCGTACTCGGCCAAGTCGGGGGTGACGACCAAGGTGACGGTGCGCAGCGAGGAGGACGGGGTGGCGGCGCTGGTGGTGAGTGCGCTGGGGTGATTTCACGGGGTGATTTCACGGCGGTTCAGCAGTTCAGGCGGTTCGGCAGTTCAGGCGGTTCAGGCAGTTTTTCAGTGCTTCAGTTTTCCGGCGGTCCGACGGTATGCAGTACCGTGCAAAATACAGTGCGTTTGGAAGGTCATACGGTCGATTGCCTAGTCAAACACGTCGTGCTGCAGCTCGACGCCGTAGTCCAGGGCCATGTCGCGCACGCGGGCCTCGACCTCGTCCTCGAGGCCGCCGCCCAGGCCGAGCAGCTGGCGGGCGCGGTAGAAGTAGAAGACGAGGTCGGAGACGACGAGGACGGCGCGGAAGACGAGGTAGCGCCAGAGGGCGGCGGCGCGGACGGCGAGCGGCGGGTTTCGGTTGTCGTCGGTGTCGTTGGTGTCGTCGTAGCTCCCATAAAGCGGCCGGGCCAGCGTCTCGGCGGCGGCCCAGCGGCCCATGCGCTTGACGCGGTTGATGGGGCTGCCCATGCGCTGGTGGATGGCCTGGACGATGCGCATGTTGCGGCCGAGGAAGACAAACTCCTTGGGCCAGCGGTCCTCGTCGGCGAGGACGTCGCGCAGCGCCTGCTTGGCGCGCGCCTGCATGGCGTAGTGGCGCTCGGCGGGCGTGGCGTCGTCGGCCAGGTCGGCGAGCAGGTCGCGGCGCACGGCGTCGCCGTCGCCGCGGTACGGCCGCAGCAGCACGGTGGACGCGAACAGCGCGGGCGCGCCGGGGGCGCGGATGCCCCAGCCGGCGCAGAGGGCGGCGACGCCGGCGTCGTCGAGCGCCAGCATGCTCGTCCACAGCGCGCAGTACTGGCGGCGCAGGCGCGGCGCCAGCGTGACGTAGAGCCCGTGGTCGAGCAGGACGAGCTGGGCGCCGGCGCCGCCGGGGCGCCGGCGCACGAGCAGGTTGCCGGGGTGCGGGTCGCAGTGGACGACGCCCCAGCGGAACATCTGGGCGGCGAACAGGTCGATGAGCGTGGTGCAGACGTCGGTGGGGGTGAGGCCGAGACCGCCGGTGCCGCGGGGGCCGCGCCACTCGCGGCGGTCGGGCTTGAGGGGGACGTGCAGGGCAGCGGCCGTGTTGTTGCTGCTGCCGCCGCCGGCCTGCCGGAGCTTCTTCCGGAGGGCCTGCGTGTCCGGCGCGTCGAGCGGGCGCCCCGGCATGCCCGGCGACGGGGCGGCGTAGCCGGCCGGGTCGCGCCAGGGCGCGGTGATGGCGTCGCGGTCCCAGAGCGGCACGCCCTCGATCCACTCGGCGGTCAGGACGCGCGGCGACGACAGCTCGGGCACGACGGCCGGCACGTAGACGCGGGCGCGCAGGGCGGGCTCGGCGGCGACGAGGGCGCGCATGGTCTCGCTGTTGCGGGCCTCGTTGGCAAAGTCGGTCTCGAGCGCGATGCGCTCGTTGACGTACGGCACCAGCGACGCCAGCGGCAGGTCGAACCAGGCCGCGTACACGCGCGCCACCGTGCGGAACGCCCACAGGTCCCAGCCCATCTGCTTGGCGATGGCCGGCTTCTGGATCTTGACGGCCACCTCGCGCCCGTCGGCCAGCCGCGCCCAGTGCACCTGCGCGACCGACGCGCTGGCACGCGCGTAGCGCTCCATGACGCCGGCGTTGCCGGCGTCGCCGCCGTCGTCGTCACCCGAGAAACTCACCCCAAACACCTCCTCGACCGACCGCCCCCCGAAATCCTCCCGCACCACCGCCTCGACCGCCGCCCACGGCGCCTGCGGCGCGTCGTCGTACATGCGCGCAAACATGCGCTGGAAGGCCGGCGGCAGCACCGCCGCCTGCAGCGCAATCGCCTGCCCCATCTTCAGGTACAGCCCGCCGTTGTCGCGCAGCACGCGCGCCAGCCGCGCCGCGCTGCGCAGGTGCAGCGCGCCCACGTCCTCCCGCCACCCCAGCAGCCGGCCCACCACCGGCACCGGCGCCGGCCGGAAGTTGAGCTTGTAGTCCGCCGCCACCAGCAGGCCCACGCCAAACGTCCGCAGCGTCCGCCGCACGCTGCTCGCGTACACCCGCCGGTCCGCCTCCGCCAGCGCCCAGCACACCGCCACCGCCACCGCCGCCCGCCGCGCCCACCGCCGCGTCCGTACAAACTGCCGCGCCCGCCGCGGCGCGCCCAGGTCGGCCGGCGACGGCGGCCGCAGGGGGGTGAACTGGCTGGCGGCGCGGATTTGGGAGGGGGGTGGTGGTGGTGATGGTGGTGTCCGAGTCGGTGATGATGTCGTCCCCGGTGTCGTCGCTGATGGTGACGACGATGTCCGTGACAGGATCGGTGTCCACCCCCTCCGTGTTCTCGCCGCCGTCGTCGTCACAGAGCGAAACATGGCCGTGTCTTTGCGGAAGAAAAAAACAATTTCTGCTCCGGCGACGTGCAACGGAAAGAACGACTGCTGAGACACCGTCCCTCACGCGGCTTTACGTTGGGCCGTGTTTCTGCCTCAGGCATCTTTTCGGGCCGTCCACCGTCCTGTCCCGAGTCTGTCCCGAGTCGTCCAACCCTTTTTCCAGACGTCTTGGCTCAACGTCATAGAGGTCTAGGCCAGCTGCTGTTCAGCTCGCCTTGCCCATGATCTACACTATGCTGCTGTGCTCACCCCTACACCCCTGTCTTGGCTCACTGAGCTCGGAGCTACAAGCTCCTCACTGGCACTGGCTGCTTCTGACTCCCTGCTCTGACTCCCTGCTCTGACTCCCTGCTCTCTCCCTGCTCTGACTCCCACTGGCCATTCACCTCTACAACCCCGCGCAACGTCGCACTGCACTCGACCGGTTCTTCCGTCCTCGTATACGTACTCTCTCGCTTTTGCCCATGTGCCGTGCCGGCCGCATGGCTCCTGCCAACTTTCCACCCCGCCGACCCCTCCCCCACCTGCCCAATCCATGAACCTGCCGTGCTCCGTAGCCTGGCCCTGCCGCTCCTGCCCGCCACTGTAATGCAGAGACAACGGCGCCTGTCCACGTGAGAAAGAGACGTCTCTTTTTTTGGTTTCTTTTCCCTTTTTTCCTCCAACAACAACAACAACATCACCACTACCACCACCACCACCGCCGCCTCACCACGCATGGACCCTCGATACCGCTATCCCGCCGGCTCCGGCCGACGCTCGCCGCCCCTGCACAACCCAGCCCGCGCCTCCATGCCGGTTTTCGGCGCCGACCTGCGCGATCTCCGCGATCTCCGCGATCTTCCTCGCGATGCCGCTCATGACCTGCGGGATCCTCGCGACCCGCGGGATCCCCGCGACCCCCGCGACCCCCGCGACCCTCGCTACGACGACCCCATCACCCCGCGCGCACAGCCCGCCGTCGACTACCGCAGCGCCCCCGCCGTGCCCACCCCGCCCCAGCTCCAGCCCCGGCCGGGCGGAGGAGGAGGGCCAGCGTTGACAGGGGCGGCAGCAGCAGCAGCGGCGGCGGCAGCGGCAGCGGCAGCAGGCACGCTGCCAGCTTCTCACCACCCGTCACGAGCCACCAGCCTGCGCGACACCACCCGCGACCCCGCGCCGCGTGCCCACCGCCTGTCCATGTCCGATATCCCCGGCGTCGGTGTCGGCAGCGCCGCCGGCACGGCCCCCCCGAAACGCCCGATCGTGATCACCACGGCTGCTGCGCCCGGCCCGGCTGCCGCGTCGTCCTCCCTCGCCCGCGGGCCGCCCTCGCCCGTCCGCGACCACTACCGGCCCCCGAGCGCCGACCTGCCCCACGCCTCCGCCCTGCGCGACGACAGCCACTACTTCGCCATGCCCGCCTCCTCGGCCGCCCTGCGCTCGCGTGCCGCCCGCTACTCGCTGGCCGGGCCGCCCTATAGCGCCGTCGTTGACCACGACGAGATGCGTCGGCTCTACGACCGGCACGACCGCGACCGGGACCGTGACCGCGACCGTGACCGTGACCGTGACCACCACCACCATCCTCCCCCGCATCACCATCCGCACGACCGCTACGGCCGCCACGATCGCCCTCGGACCCGTCCTCCTCCCGGCGGCGGCGGCGGCGGTGGCGGCGGCGGCAGCCTCATCTCCAGCGTCCCCGGCGGCGCCGACTACTCCGACCAGGGCTACGAATACACCAAGCCCAGCGACCTTGCCCGCTACGACCTCGACCACGACCCGCGCGCCCGCCACGGCCGCCGCAGCAGCGTCGACTGGAACTACTACCGGCCCACCGTCAGCCTGACCACCGACCTCGGCCGCCTCTACCCGTACGACGCGGGCACGCGCCGCCCAGGCGGCGGCAGCAGTGCCGGTGTTTCGGGCGCCAGCAGCGGTGTTGGAGCGGGTGGTAGTGCTGCTGGTGTTGGTGCTGGTGTTGGGGCCGGGGCTGGCAGCAGCGGTCCTGGGTCTGGCTCGGGCTCCGGTGCCGGCGCCGGCGGCGGCCCGCCGCCCACCACCTGGGGCCTCGACAAGCTCAACCGCGGCCTTCCCGGCGGGCCGCCGCCGCCGCGTCCGGGCGCCGCCAACGCCCGCAGCACCTCCCGCCGCCGCTCCGCGTCCGCCTACAACAACGAGGCCGCCGCCAGCGCCGCCAGCTCGGCCGACGGCTACTACCGCGAACGCGACTACCGTGACCGCGACTACCGCGACTACCGAGAGCGCGACCGCGACCGTGATCGCGACCGCGAACGCGAGCATCCGCACACGGCCGACGCCTTTGGCATCCTCGTCAACAGCCGCGACTACCAGCTGCGCCCGCGGCCCAAGCTGTCCGCCGCCGATCGCTACGCCGAGTACGGCGACTACAGCGAGGACGACCGCCGGCCGTCCCGCCGCGACGGCCGCGACGGCCGTGACGGTCGTGATGGCCGCTACGACTACGACGCGTACGGCGACGCGTACGATGACGCCGCCCGCCGTGCGATGCCGCCCCCGCCGCGGCGTCGGGCTGAGCGCGCTGACCGGGCCGATCGGGCCGAACGAGCCGAGCTGTCCGAAGACGGGCTCTACGGCCACCGCAGTACCCGCGATCGCGATCGGGACCGAGACCGCGACCGTGACCGCGACCGCGACCGGGATCGTGAACGCGAACGTGAACGTGAACGCGATCGCGATCGCGACCGGGATCGGAACCGCGACCGCGCCCACGACCGCGAGCGCAGCCGCGTGGCCGGCCGCCGCGCCAACGACGATGCCCCTGCCAGGGACAAAGACGGCAAGGCCGGGTCGGGCGAGGCCGCGGCCGCGGCAGGGGTGGCGGCAGCCGCGATGGCGGCGGCGGCCAACGGGAGGCGAGACAAGACGGACCGTGGGAAGAGAGCAAATGGCCGGGACCGCGACCGTGACCGTGACCGCGACCGCGACCGCGACAGCAAGAGCGGTGCCGACACGGACGACGACCAGCACACGTCGTCCGGCAGCACCCAGCCGCGCGCGACGCCGTCCACGTCCGAGGACGACTACGCGTCCGAGGACGACGACGAGAAGACGCCGCGGCCGCCGCGGCGCTCGGCGTCCGCCCGGCGGCGGCGGCAGCGCAGGCCGTCGACGGCAGCGCCGCCGCCGCCGTTTGTGCCCAACGACACGGTCGGGCTCAAGGCGCTCAAGGCAGAGCTGGCCGCGCTGGAGGGCGACGGCAAGAAGGACAGCGGGGAGAAGGGCAACGGCAAGGGCAACGGCAAGGGCAACGACAAGAGCAATGAGAAGAGCAACGGCGACAAGGGCAGTGGCGACAAAGGCACAGAAAAAGCCGACAAGGCCAGCACGGACAGCAACCCTCCGCGGCGCGTGCTGACCCCGCCCTCGACGGCGTCGTCCGCTGCGTCGTCCAGGCCGTCATCGGCCGATTCGTGGTCGCCACCGCTGTCGCCGCGCTCGCGCACGGCGGACCACGACAACGACCGCGACACCGACCACGACCACGACCACAGCGACGCCGACAACAAAGGCAAGGAGCTGCCGCGCGTGGTCTCGCCGCCTCCCGGTGAAAACGACGACAAGGATGATAAGGACAAGGATAAGGACAAGGGCAAGGGCAAGGAAAAGGAAAAGGACGACAAGGCCGTTGTGGCCACTACGGGCACCGGCACCGGCACCGGCACCAGCACCGGCACCGGACTCACGGCCCCCCTGCGCGGCATCCTCAAGGCGCCCAGCAACAAGTTCCCCGAGGAGCGCAACCCGGTGCGCGAGGGCGTGGCGCCGCACAAGGACGACAAGGCCAAGCAGCAGGGCGTGCCGCCGGGCGCGCGCTGGACCAAGATCAGCCGCAAGCTCGTCAACCCGGAGGCGCTGACCATTGGCAAGGAGCGCTTCGAGGTGCGCGACGACTTTGTCATTGTCCTGCGCGTGCTCAGCCAGGACGAGATCAAGGCGTACACGATCGCCACGGCGCAGCTGCGCGAGCAGCACCGCAAGGAGTACGAGGAGGCGCAGGAGGGGCGAGACGCCCGCGATGCTGCCCGCGAAAAACGGCGCGACGGCGCCGCCGGAGACGACGACGAGCCGCGCCAGCACCGGACGCGGCGCGACCGCGACCGCGACCGGGACTATGACCGCGATCGTGACCGCGACCGTGACCGCGACCGCGACCGCGACGACGACCACTACGTCCGCGGCGAGCGCGGCGAGCGCGGCGAGCGCGGCGAGCGCCACCGCGGCGGCACCAGCGGCGGCGGCCACCGCCACCACCACCACGGCCACGGCCGGCACGCGGCGGACGCGCCGTACGATGATGCCGACGGCGCCGACCGGCCGCCGGCGATTGAGTACCACAGCAGCCACGGGGGGCGGCGGCAGCAGCACTACCGGTAGGGCCGGCAAGGTGAAGCCAAGGAAGATGGCCCATGGAGAGAACAAAATCAAATGGGCCCAAAAACGGGGGACGGTATTTACAAGCGACGACGACGACGACGACGACGACGACGACACAGCAACGACGCAACGCAACGACACGACACGATCCGCGGATGGACAAGGAAAATAGCAAAATTTTGGATATGCTCGTTTTTGTATAGATGTTTTTGTATCTATTTTTTTTTTTTTTTTTTTTTTTTTTTTTTTGGTGCCCTACGCGGCGTTGGCCATGGAAAAGCCGTGCAGAGAGAGCAGCGCCGCGCATGTCTGCCCGTTCGGGCCCGTTTGTTTACCCGGCGCTCGTCGCCCCCCTTGGCCCTCGCCCTTTTTTTGTGCCTTGTCCTACGTCTTTTGTGTCTAATTTAAAATGGCAACGGCACACAGGACGAGACACTGGACGGGACACACACACACACACGCACCCATTCACGATGCCTGCCCGCAGGGAGACCCGAGCGATTGGTTTTGGAGGGGGGGGAGGGAGGCAAACAGCCACCCCCCCTTTATGATTGCACGTCTTCCGTCGGACGAGACGGGCGTTGTCTCCCGGCTGTGTCGTGTCTCTTGCGGTGTCTCTCCGTGTGTGGTTTGGTGTCGGGTGGCTGAAAATAGATTGGGCGTGGCGAGCGAGACCTGTCTTTTTTTATTTTATTTTTGTGTTTGAATTTTGGTTATTTTATTTTTTTATTTATGCCTCTTTTTATTTATTTTGGTTATACTTTTTCATGAACCATGGCTACAAACGAAGAAAAATCAAAACTTTACAAGACAAAAGCAAAAAATCAGAATATAGACCAAAAAAAAAATCAAACAAACAATTCCTGCAAATTCAAACACAAATAAACCCCCCACGATTCAAACGCCAAACATGCCTACAAAACACATACAAAAAAAAAAAAAAAAAAAAAAAAAAAAAACGAAACCAACACCCCCCAACCCACCAAACAAACACCCAATAAATAAAACAAACCCCCCAAAACAAAACCACCACCACACCCCCGGGGTGGGTGGAATACGGAGGGC
>JADHKF010000005.1:970397-1014328 GCA_019925685.1 Ceratocystiopsis sp. VPRI43766 | reverse complement strand
GCAAAAAAAAACGCACAGAAATATTACAACATTTTTAAAAAATTTTTAAAATTTTTAGTAAAAGCCCCCCCCCCCCCCCCCCAAAAAAAAAAAAAAAACAAAACAAAACAAACAGTCCGAAAAAAAAAGGAGAATCCCGCTCAGACAATGGCCATCCTGTCCGCCCCGACTGGGCCTGCTGCCGTTGCAATGGCTGCCGCCGAAAAGCCCGCAGCGGCACCGGCGCCGGCACCGCCGGCCACGGCCACGGCCACGGCCCGAGATCCGGATGCTCCCATGACCCCGGCCGAGATTGACCGCCTCTACCTGCCGGACCCGCCACCGCTCGACCCCGTGTGGCTGGCGCACGAGCGCGCCCTGAACCTGCCCAACCCGCGCCCGGTGCTGCCCGCGCTGGAGCGCCAGCCGGTGTATGCGCGCGAGTGCCGCGCCCTGACCGCCCGCATGATCGCCCCGGGCGCCCGCGACCACCACCTGGCCCAGGGCGTGGCCGTGCGCGCGCTGACGGTGCCGTCCACGCTCGACGGCTTTGCCATTCCGCTGCTGGCGTACGAGCACGCGGCGGGGGCGGGCGCGGAGGCCAACACAGGGTCTGCCGGCTTCGTCGTCTTTTACATCCACGGCGGCGGGCTGCACATTGGCGAGGCCGACAGCGAAGAGCTGTCGTGCCGGCGCATTCTCAAGGACGCCCGGCTGCCGGTGCCGAGCGGGCCGACGGCTGCCGGCGCCCCGCCGCTGGCCGTCTACTCCGTCGGCTACCGCCTGATGCCGCAGCACCCGGCCAGCACGTGCGTGGCCGACAGCATCGACGCGTTCCGCGCCGTGGCCGCCGCCCACCCCGCCGCGCGCCTGCTCGTCATCGGCAGCAGCAGCGGCGGCGAGCTGGCCGCGCTCGTCGCCCAGGACGCCGGCCGCCGCCGCGACCCCCAGCTGCAGGGCGTCGTCCTGCGCTGCCCCGTCACCAGCGACGCCTTCAACGGCCTCGACGGCTACGTGCCCGCCGCCGTGCGCGGCCTGCACACCAGCGCCGCCAACCCGCGCTTCCAGACGACCCTGCTCGGGCCCATGCGCCGCCTGCAGCCGCGCGACGGCCTGCCCGCCATGCCGCTCGAGGCCCCCGCCGCCGTGCTGCAGACGCAGCCGCGCCACTGGATCCAGGTCTGCACCAACGACATGCTCTACTCGGACGGCGTGTGCTACGCCAAGGCGCTGGCCACCGCCGGCATCCCCGTCCAGGTCGACGTCGTCGTCGGCTGGCCGCACACGTTCTGGCTCAAGACCCCGTGGATGGACCGCGCGCTCGAGGCCGAGCAGGCCATGCTGCGCGGCCTGGCCTGGGTGGCGCGCGGGTGATGCGAGGCGGCGGCGCCAGGGGGGTAGGTGGACAGCAGGGGGCGGGAGACAGGGCAGGAGGCTGGGGTTGGGTCGCCTACCCGCGCCGAGGTTTGTCTTTTTTTTTTTTTTGATTCCCTTTGTTCAGTGAGATAGATTTCCTTCAATCGAACCATCATACCTTTTCTTGTCTGTCTGTTGTTCTGTGAACGGGATGTTGTTCTTGCTTGAGCTGGCCCTGTGAGATTGAGAATCTGTGTCTGTAGGGGCGCAAGAAGAGCATTGATGAACGCATGGATGCACGACAAAGCACACAAATGAATGCATGAGAGAAACGGAAGAGAAAAAACCGTATGCTCGAATAGATCGTCTCGATTTTCTTCTTCGCTCGCCGTATCTACACTTCCAATGCTAGAGTACACAGTAAAGGGGTTGTGGGAATGCAAAGCTGTGCGTTTACAGCACGGACAGGTCGCCGAACTTCTCCTATGGGGTTGTTAGCGGCCGGGGGGATACGGGGGATATGAAGAGCAGACGGAGAAACGAAAGAGAGAAAAGAAAAAGAAAAAAAAAAACGCACCTTGTAGCCCGGAACGGCCCAGCGGCCCTTGGACACCAGCGACGCCGTCTTCTCGTCGATGGACGGCTCGGCGGCGGCCACCTCGTCGACGGTCAGGTCCTCGAACGGCCGCGCCGACTCGATGTTCTTGAGCGTCTTCTGCAGGTCCTGCAGCTCCAGGTCGACCTTGCTCTTGGTGGCCTCGGCGTTGCGCAGGGCCTCGACCTCAAACGCCTCGATCGCCTTGAGCTGGCGGCTGACGTCGTACGTCGCCGGCGTAAAGGCCGTGAAGCGCTTCTCGATCTCGTCGACGACCGCCGTGTTCTTCAGCACGCTGCGGTAGTGCGCAAAGTCCACCGTCGTCGGCTGCTCCGACAGCGCCTGCACCTTGCGCCGCACGTCGTCGTTGCGCTTCTTGAACGCCTGCAGCGCCGCCGCCGTCTGGCCCCGCAGGCCCAGCGACGTCGACACCTTGGCCCAGTCGAGCTTCAGAGCAGCGGAACGCTGGCAAACGCGAACAATCCGTAATTAGCTCAATTGTCCCTTTTTTTTACTGTTTCTCGCTGGCTCTGCCAATGGCAGCCCGACCGTGTCTCCCACCATCGCCATCGCCGGAAAAAAATGAAGAGGAGCTTCAACTCACAGCAGCCATGATGAAATTCGGAGGATGGAATGCGTCGCGGTGGCGCGGAGAAGGTTGCGTTGAGAGGGGGTGAGGTGTGGTGTTTTGGGAAGAACTTTTGGCGAGCACGACGAGCGGCCGGGAGACCCCGTTTTTCCCTGGCTGCGTTCGGAAAAGCTAGGGCGAATGGGACGCGGGTAGCAAAATTGCCGGCTCGTCCGCTGCACGTGACCGCAATTACCGGCTGTCAGGCCCCCTGCACCGTTTCGCCGACAGGCAGCCTCGCGACAGCGACAAATGCGGAATATTGAGAGTTGCTGAATTTACAGGCGGAGGAGTACAATGGTGCCTCATAAAAAACACAAAGCCCATTTTGGAACATATAGGATTGCAACATGTGCAGTACAACAACAGAAATCTAGGAAGAAATGCTTTTTTTGGTGGTTGAGGAAAAGACAGCAAGGACTATATAGACGGGGAATGCAGGCAGTTTTCGTGGTTCTGCCCAGCAGAGAGAGTGACGCGCAAAGGCATGTGATCACGCCGAAGGCGAGTCACGACGGCGACGTCGCCTCCTCCCCCCCCCACGGCTAACAACTCCCTCCTCCTTGTCCTCGATACTGGACATGGACATCATGCAGGTTTTTACATGCTCAGCGACATGATCGAATTGACAATGTCGTTGTCGTTTTCTTTCAATGCCTTGATGGCCTTGGAGCGGGACACGTTGGCCTGGGTCTGGACCAGCTCAATGTCCTTGTCCTCGATGCCGGTGGCGTCGACCTCCTCGTCGTCGTCATCGTCCTCCTTCTTGGCGTCGCCATCACCGTGGTCATGGTCGTGGTCGTGGTCGTGGTCGTGGCCGGCGTGGTCGTGGTCGTGGTCGCCGTGGCTCGCCGCCAGCTGCTGGGCCGCCGCCGCCTGGGCGCTGGCGTTCAGGTCCTCCACCTTGGCCTCACCGAAGACGCTATGCGGTCAGCTCGGCACAACAGACAAGCAGGAAGTAAAAAAAAAAAAAGCAACTCACATGTAGGTGCCGCTGTTAGGGGACTTGTACACCTCCGGGTTGTTGACCACAAAGAGCACGTTCTTCGGCCGGCGCATGGTGACGCGGGTGATGCCCTCAACGCGGACCAGGTTCAGCTTCTCGAGCGCTTTCCGCGCCTTCTTCTCGCCACGCGACTGGATCAGGACGGTCGAGCCAGCGGGGGCCGACACGTCAATCTCCGACTCAGCATCGCTGCTGTCCTCCTCCTGCTCCTCGACCTGGACGTTCTTGGTCTCGTCGTCCGGGAGCTCTTCGACGCGGGGGTTGGCCATGTTGACGGATGTGGATGTGTGTGGTTTGCTGTGCCGGGAGAGGGAGGTTAGCTGGCGGTACGGGTGGTAGATGGTAAGGAGGGAAGCCGGAGCAGCGTAGCGGGGTCCATCGCCGGGAGGAGAAAAAAAGTGAGAGAAAAGAATCAACGACACCCATGCAGCCAGCCCAGCGGGCCACCTACGCCCTTCCCGCTGCTGGAAAAAACGACCAAAAAATAGGCAAAAAATCGTCGTACGTACCGGGATGACCAACAAAGGAGGAGTACTTCAAAGTATCACGATGGGCGAGGCTCGAGTGCTTCGATGACTTACTTGGTGACAGCCCAGACAGCTGTAAAAAGCGAAAACGGTGTAGGGTTTTCAGAAAAACACGCTATTCCTAATCTGGACGACTGACACTGTGTGACAGGGACCACTGCGGCGGAAAACAGCCCAATCGGCACTATGCCAATGCACTGTCCCCTCCCCCGCCCCAGAGCCGCAAAAACAAAAATCCGCACGGGCGAAAAAAATTGGCAGAGCGGCCTTAGGGCAGGTGAACAATTTTTCCGCACCAAAATCCACGTCCCGCGCCAGCCCCAACTATCCCGAGCCCTTTTTTTCTTAGTTTTACTGGCAACCTCTCTCGAACTTCTTTTCGCTGCCAACTACATCCCACGACAACGACTTGGGCGACCGAAGAAAGCGTGAGTCTTCCCCTGCTCGGCCCTCCTCTCTGCGTTCTCTGCCCTTGTGCAATTTTCACCGCCGTCTTTTTTGTCGCGTTGCCGACGGCCGCCACCCCCCCTCTCTCTCTCTCTTTCGTACCGCGACAGACAAAGACATATTTTTTTTTCATCTTCATTCTCTTTCTCCCGACGCATCAACTAACGCGGCCTTCTTTGCAGACATTTTTTTCTTTCTCCCTATCGAAATCCAGCAAAATGGGTGACGCAACGATTGTCGGTTCGAAGTGGCGCCTGGTCGAGCTCGGCCGGGTTGTCCTGATCCAGGGCAGCGGCCCCAACGCTGGCCGTCTGGCGACCATTGTCGAGATCATCGACCACAAGCGGGTGCGTTCCTTCTGACGAGGCGAGAGTCGCCGGTCTTGGACGAACGCGTATACTGACTTTCCTCGTTAGGTTCTGATTGACGGCCCTGCGACAGAAGCCAACCCTGGCGGTGTCTTCCGGCAAGCGATTGCCCTCGCCGACGTTCTGCTGACGGCGATTGTCATCCCCAAGCTGCCCCGCGGTGCGCGGAGCGGCACCGTCAAGGCTGCCTGGGAGAAGGCCGAGGTCGACGCCCAGTGGAAGGCCAGCAGCTGGTACAAGAGACGGTTGCAGACCGAGCGGCGGAAGGCCCTCAGCGACTTTGACCGCTTCAAGGTTATGCGTCTGAAGAAGCAGCGGCGTTTTGAGGAGCGCAAGGCCCTGGCCAAGGTCAAGGCCAGCGCATAAAGGAGCGGCGTCTCACTCTCGCCCGCCCTCCTTTTCTTTCCTCCTCTTTTCCAGCGTGTGCGACCGTGTCCCGAGTTGAATCAATGAACTTTTTTCCCACCCGCCTCGACCCTCCTGTTTTCTTCGCCAAAACCGATGAGCCGACGAACAGACCAGGGAATCCGATTCAGTTCTGATACACCTGTTTCTTTCGACGAAGGGGGATTTGTGTGGGAGGGAAAAAAAACCAAAGGACATGTCTGCGAAGACATGACCGTGATGATCTGGGGACGGGAAACCAAGGCTGGGAAAAAAAAACCCAAAACAACGAAAAAAAGAAGGGAGGGCGAGAAGGCACTGGGTGCACTCTCTTCCAAAGCTTCCCATGAGAGGACGAGGAGGTGGTAGACGGGCAACGAGGGGGAAAATCGGGCGCGTGGCTGGCTGGTTATTTTTCTTCACTCGGGAAACGGAAACCTGCGCATTGCTTTTGTTTATCTGTTCTTTTTTTTATTTCCTCTTCTCTCCCTCCCTTCCTCCGCCATCTGGCGCCCTTTCCATGTCTGTCGTCTTCACGACAAGACGGCGACCCCCCAAAACCGAAATACAAAAAAAAGTTAAATCCTCCAACCATGGTCGTGACTACGCACACATATCGCAATGTTGCAATTCTGATTCATACAAAGCCAAGGCCGTTACATTCGTATCTGCTAGCATGGGATATTGAAACATGTCTCGTCGTCGAGAGTCGTGATCGCTGCTTTAAGAAACCAAGAGTCGCATGAGCCAAGCATCGGATGCCGCTGGGGAAGCACTGAACACAAAAGAGGAGATGAACAACTAAAGGAAACCAGGGGCGTGCCCTCTACCGATAATACACGGGGCGCCCGTTGTCGATGACCACCTGCTCGTAGCCGCGGCGGTCGTCGCGGCGCGGGCGGTGGTGGCTGTGGCTGCGGTGGCGGACGTCGACGTCAATGTCGAGCTCGTCGCGGGAGCGGCGCTCCTGGCGGCGGTTGCGCTGGCGGCGCATGCGATCCGTCAAGTCCACGAGTTCCTCGACGTCCTCCTGTTTATTGTTAGGGGGATGGATGAAAAGCACAAACACACCAAAATAAATAAAAAAACGTACCGAGCGCATGTACTGCAGAATGTAAAAAAAGTACTTCTCCTCGGTGTAGTTGTAGCCCAGGTACTCGATGGCCTCGCGCGAGACGAGGTCCTTGGTGATCTCGGTCCACACGTCGTCGCGCGGCGGCGGCGGCGGCGGCCGGCGCAGGACCATGCCGCCGCGGTCGCCGGCCGTCTCGATGTCGACGTCGACGTCCACCGCGCGGCCGTGGCTGCTGCTGCCGCGGCGGTGCTTGTCGACGACCTGGACGCTGAGGTGGTCCTGGCCGGGGCGCGAGCGCGAGCGGTGGCGAGGGCGGCTGCGGTCACGGTCACGGTCACGGTCCCGATCCCGCTCGCGGTCCCGGTCCCGCTCGCGCACAACGAGCACGTCCCGCGACGAGGCCGGCGGCGGCGAGCCCGACACGACAACCTCGCCGTCGCGCTCCGGGATGAAGCGCGTGCGGCGCACGCCGTTGTAGCGCTGCCAGGTGACCTCGGCGCCGCCGCCGCCGACGCCGTCCATGCGGATGCGCTCGGTGCCGGGCGGCACGTCGACAATGGACCAGTGGCGCGTGGCGCCGTTGTACGCCTCGCCGACGCGGCCGCGCTCGTCGATGCGCGTCTCGATGGCGCGCGCCTCCTCGGCCACGGGGTCGTAGCGGCGGTCGCTGCGCGGCGGCGGCTGGGCGGACCGGGCGCGGCGGTGCGGGCGGTGGCCGTCGTTGACGTCGACCTCGACGTTCAGGTGCACGTCCGACGCGCGGCCGGGCGGCGGGGCCCGCAGGCGCTCGCGCGAGGGCGAGCGGTGGCGCCGGGGCCGGGACGACTCGGTGATGTCGACCTCGGTGCGGTGGCGCGACGAGTAGACGTCGACCTCGGTGTCCCGCAGCCGCTCCCTCGGCGGCTCTGGCCGTGGTGGTGGCGGAGCATACACGGTGCCTGTCGGCAGTCAGCATAGGAAAGTGAACAACGTGAAGAGAGAGTGTGGACAGCTGTACCGTGGTTGACGTCGGTGTAGTGCGTGATGACTTGGCGCTCGACGATGGGGGCGCGGATGACGGGCGGCGGCGGCGACGGCGACGGCGACGGGCTGGACGAGGCAATGGAGTGCGAGCGCTCGACGTCAATGTGGATGCGGCCTCGCTCGCGGTCGCGGTTCCGCGGCGGCGGCGGCGACGGCGTCAGCGACCGCGGACGGGGCCGCTCACGGGCGTAGACGCGGTCGCGCACCTCGACGCGGGCGATCTCGTCGCGGGTGCGCGGCGGCGGCGGCGACGACTCGGCACGGGCGCGGTAGTATTTCTGGACGTAGACGGGGCTGGGCGAGCGCTGCTGCCGGGGCCGGGCGCGGTCGATGGTCTCGACGTCGCGCTGGCGGAGCACCATGGCGCCCGTTTCGGCGCGGCGGTCGTCCTCGAAGTAGCGGGCCAGGCTGTCGTGGGAGACGCGTTCGCGCGAGCGCTCGCGGACGCGGACGTCGACGTAGTCGCTGTCACGGTCTCGACGAGACATGGCGGCGTTGAAGAGCGATGTAGAAGACGGGAAAGACGGCAAAGACGGGAAAGACAACGAGTAGGCCGAGGTGAAGGTGACTGCAGGAGAAGCAGACCAAGACCAAATCTTTGAAAGAGAAAGAAAAAGAGGAAAAAGACAAGCCCTGCCGAGAAGATCCGTCAAGGAATACCCGTCAGACGCCCCGTGCTGCTGACCCGGTTTTGGGTTGCGGGCGGCAAAGGCCAAAAAGGAGGGGGAGGGGCTGAGGCCTGGCAGGGGCTGCTGCCCGCCACCACGGCGGCCCGTGGCTCAGGCCTTGGCGATGTCATCGTGCAGCCCGACAAGCGCCGTTGCAGCGTCCTGGCAGGGCGGGCGGTCACGCACGACAGATTCACGCGGGAAGAACGAAAAGAAACGCCTTTGATTCAGGGAAGCGACGCCGCCGCCGTTGAGCGCGAGGAGGCGCGGGCGCGGGGCCCACGCGGAATAGCGCGCTTATGCGCTGTGGCCCAGCGAGGCAGTGCTGGCGATGCAGCCGACCAGCAGGCCCACGGCCAGTGAAACATCAGCCCCCTCGCCGCATCCGTCGCGGTCTAGGCCAGACGCCACGGGAACCAGCCGGGGGTCGCCTAGTTCCCGTGCGCGAGCCTGTTCCGTCTGACAGCGATGACGTCTTGTGCCTGGTTTTGCAGCATCAGATGCACGTTCTCGTCTGCATGGCTGCAAGGACGGACGCATTTCAAAGCGGTTGCCGTCGTTCCGTCCTCCCGTCCTCAAATGCCGTCGTCCAGTCATCGCTCGTGATCGTGTTGGGTATCATTCGCCGTCGCAGTTCATGCACCCGCCAGCCGCCGCGTCAGGCCAGCCGCCGTCGTCTCGCCGCCCAGCAGCGCCCGCGCAGCCGCCAGATCGCGCGCGCCTGTTGCGCCAATCACGACCAGCTGCTCCACGCCGCCGTCGTCGTTCAGCAGGAGCCGCCCCGTCCGCCCGTCCGCCCAGTCCAGCCGGATCTGCTTGGCCTCGGCGTCGGCCCCGCTCACGTCTGCCAGCCGGCTGTTCTCGTCGCCCTGCGGCTGCGGCTGCTGTCGTCGCTGCACCGCGCGCCGCAGGTCCCCAATCACCGCCAGCCGGTTGTGGTACCGGACGAGCGCCCGCCGCAGCGCCCGCGCAAACCCGTACAGATCCGACGACCCATCCGCGTCGGGCGCAACGTGCAGATGGCGCATGGCCAGCCCGGACAGCGGAATCGAGGCCGGCACGGTGTGCCGGTGCACCCGCAGCGGCCCTGCGCTGCCGTCGTCGTCCTTGCTGCTGCTCTTCTTTTTCTCCCCGGGAGCCCGCCGCGCCGCCGCCGCCGGGTCGCGGACAAGAAAGACGTAGTACGGCCGCAGAAACTGCGCGCCCATCATCGTGTCGAGCCGCAGGCCCAGGACGCGTCCGCCGTCCACCGCGTTCGGGTCCGGGTCGCGCACCCGGAAGGCCGTGATGGATGCACCCGCGCGGTACAGCGACTGCTGCTTGTGGGCCGTGTGCACGTCGCATACCGCCGAGAGATCCTTCGTCTTGCCACCGACATCGCTGCCGACGCCGCCGACGCCGCCGGCGGCCTGCCGCACCAGCTCGCGTGTCGACTCAGCCAGGAGCAGCGTCGAGGTTTGCACCTGGACCTGCTTCCTCAAGAGCGCCGCTACCCGGATTAGCCATGCAAAAGCAACCAAAAATCCATCCAGAACCACTCACCTCGCTCGCGCAGCTGCTCAATCTCGCTATCCAGTGCCGATGCCATCGCTTGTGCGCCGTGTTTGGGGCTGCATCGACAACTGTCTGACGCGTCGCGCGTCTTATCGGCCTTATCCAGGAAAGTACCGTCTGAGTAATCAGACCTGGCCAATCACAGCGCCTAATCTCGCTGATCGAACTGGGCCCCCCACTTCCCCTGTCCCCTTGCTGTCCCCTGTCTTCCTCCTCTCTTGCTCTCTTCAACCTCATCCGACGAGACCGCACAGAACATCAGACGGCCAGAGGCATCCATAGCAGCCCGGCCTCTCTCGCGGCGCCGTGTTCTCTCGTTTCTCCTTCTTGCTGTTTTCACCCTCGTTTGCGTCTCTGTCTTTCTCATTGGCCCTCGCTCTCCATTCTGGGGCTCTTTGCCACTTCTGCAAAGAGGCCACGGTTGCTTTAGCTGCTGGACAGCCCGATCGGGCCTTTTGCCTCCGCTTTGCCTGCCTGCAACCACTGCCGGAGAAGAGACTCCCCGTGCCTGTCCCGCTCTTGGTCCGACGTTCCTTGCCCCGGCCGGTCCAAACGATTTTGGCTTCAATTTCTCCGACCGTTTTTCTTTTTCTTTCCACACGCACACCAACAACGGCTCTACGTACATATCTTACATACCACCGCAACAACTGCATTCCAGCATCCTGCACCATCGACATCCCCCTCCCACGACCAACATCCCTAGCACTCTAAAACGTGTCTGAAAAGAAAAACTAGCTCACGGCTTCCTCGCTCCCTCCCTTGGTCTCTCCCCCGACCGCAGACAACAACCTTATGGGTGCCAAAACTCGACGCTCCAAAGCCGTTAAAGCAGACGGGCCTCCTCTTGACACCTCCGATGAGGATCACAGCACATACGCCAGCGGACAAGAGAACAGCCGGACCCCCAACGGTCACGGAAGCACAAAAAAGCGAGCGTCTTCACGAAAGAAGTCCCGGTCAACACGCGACATCACCCCTCTCTCCATCCGGACCGACGACAGCAGCGACATGGCGAGCGGCGGAGTCGAGTACCGCCGCAAGGCCGGCAGCCCCGATGCCAGCACAGTCACGGCCAACCTGATGGCGCGCGAGTCGTTCTCGCTCGACGACCACGTCCCGGCCACCCCCAAGCTCAACAACCACGGCTTCTTTGAGCTCCCCAAGCAGGACCAGCGCAACTTTGGCCTGCTCGTCCTCCTCTACTTCCTCCAGGGCATCCCGCTCGGCCTCGCGACCGGGTCGGTGCCCTTTTTGCTCAAGAGCCACATGTCCTACGGCGAGATCGGCGTCTTCACCCTGGCGTCGTATCCCTACTCGCTCAAGCTGCTCTGGAGCCCCGTCGTCGACGCCGTGTGGAGCCCGCGCTTCGGCCGCCGCAAGAGCTGGATCCTGCCCATCCAGCTGCTCTCGGGCATCGGCATGCTCTGGCTCGGCTCGTCGGTCGAGGACATGATGCAGACCACCGGCAAGCCGGGCGGGCCCACCGTCTGGAACTTCACCGGCTGGTGGTTCTTCCTCGTGCTCATGTGCGCCACCCAGGACATTGCCGTCGACGGCTGGGCCCTGACGCTGCTGAGCCCGGGCAACATCTCGTACGCGTCGACGGCCCAGACGGTCGGCCTGACGGCGGGTCACTTCTTGTCCTACACCGTCTTCCTGGCCTTCAACTCCAAGGACTTTGCCAACCGCTGGTTCCGCGCCGTGCCGCTCGAGACCGGCCTCATGAGCCTCGGGGGCTATCTGACCTTCTGGGGCTGGGCCTTCATTCTCGTGACCATTGGCCTGGCCTTTGGCAAGCGGGAGGACCGGTCGCGCAACGAGGAGGGCGTCTGGGACGTGTACCGCATCATGTGGGGCGTGCTGAAGCTGCGCAACGTGCAGACCATCATTCTGGTGCACCTGGTGGCCAAGATCGGCTTCCAGGCCAACGACGGCGTCACCAACCTGAAGCTGCTCGAGAAGGGCTTCGGCACCGACAACCTGGCGCTGACGGTGCTCATCGACTTTCCCTTTGAGATTGGCCTCGGCTACTACGTCGGCAAGTGGTCGCAGGAGTACACGCCCATGCGCATCTGGTGCTGGGGCTTTGTGGGCCGGCTGGTGGCGGCCGTGTTTGCGCAGCTGACCGTCGTCTTCTTCCCGGCCGGCGGCGTCAACGGCTGGTACCTGTTTGTCGTCATTCTCGAGCACGTGCTGTCGACGTTTATGAACACGGTCATGTTCGTGGCCGTGTCGGCCTTCCACGCCCGCATTGCCGACCCGGCCATTGGCGGCACCTACATGACGCTTCTGGCAACGTACGTCCCCCCCCCCCCCCCCCCTTCTCCCTTCTTATTCCTTTTTGTGTTTTTACTAACAGCCCAGGGTCTGCAACCTCGGCGGCACGTTCCCGCGCTACTTTGTGCTGCGCCTGGTCGACGTCTTCACCAAGGCCACGTGTCTCCCCGGCACGCCCGACCTGTCGGAGAAGCTCAAGGGCCCGCTCATCACGGAGACCTTCTCGTGCTCGGTGCAGTCCGAGAAGGAGCGGTGCCTGGCGGGCGCTGGCACGTGCGAGATGGACCGCGACGGCTACTACATTGTCAACATCCTGTGCGTGCTCGTCGGCACGGTGGCGTTTGTCATGTTTATCCGGCCGCAGGTCCTGCGGCTGCAGGCGCTGCCGCTCAAGGCGTGGCGGCTTGCGTCGCGGTAGGCTGGGCGCGGCAAACGGGGCCGGTGTACGATGGCAGGATCTTGTGTATTTTGTTTGTCTGCTGTTGCAGGATAGGTTTTTGTAACGATCTAGGTCTATTGCATTTTTTATCTGGCGTTCTGTTGGAGGGGGGGAAGGGCAAAAGAGAGCGCGCTGCTCGTTGGAGGGAGGAAAAACAGCAGTGCAAGAAAAAAAAAAGACGTTAAAAAGAGACTATGCTGAAATTTGGCGGATGTATAGCAAAGAATAGAAAAGCCACCTTGTCTAGCACTCGGCGTCGCCCCAGTTGCTCTTCACCCAGCCGGCAAAGTGCTCGGTGAACGTGCCGTCGACGTACGTCTCGACATCGGCCAGCGAGTAGTGGCTGCTGCTGTCCTCGGCCTCGGCCGCGTAGTTGAGCGCCTGCACGACCAGCTTCTCAATGAAGTCGAAGAAGATCAGGTCCACGGTTTCGGGGGTGCCTGACGCCTCCGTCTCCGCCTCCGCCTCCGCCGCCGGGAAGGCCGCCTCGGCCTGGATGCAGTTGGGCAGCGAAAAGTACGGCAACGGCGCGTGGATGGCGTCGTCGCCGCCGAAACCGAGGTCGTCCCACGTGGTGTAGCCGCCGACCAGCGGCGGGAAGGCGTCGACATCGGCATTGTCGTCGTCAGCTGGGTAGTTGCCAACAAGCGGCTTCTGCTCGCTGTTCTCGCCGGCAGCGATCGGCTGCTGCTGCGGCGGCTGCACCCTCCTCGTGTACTGCTCCGGCCCGGCAAGCTGCCGCCAGTCGGTCGTCCCCTGGCTGCCATCTGCTGCTGCCGCTGCTGTGTCCGCCGCCGCCGTCGCCGCGTCGGCCGCCGCCGCCCGGGCACTCAGGATCGGTCCCTGGTCGTTGAGCAGCGGCAGCACGTGGCGCGCCAGCGCGTAGGGCACGTCGCGCAGGAAATGGATGCGGCTGATAAAGGGCGAGATGATGAACTGGGTGTCCTTGGTGAAGGCGCCGCGGAAGATGTCGAAGCGCAGGGCGCCCGTGTTGACAATGACGACGCGCGGCACGGCGGCGCGGTCGGCGCGCACAAAGGCCTCGGGCAGGACGCGGCTGCGCAGCAGGCCAAAGACGCTGTCGCGGCTGGCGTGCGGGCGGCGGTGCAGCCAGTAGTTCTGGGGCGCGCAGCCGAGGCGGGCGTCGAGCTGCAGGGCGGTGCGGGCGGCGGCAATGGTGGCTGTGACGTTGCGGCCGTGGTCGGTGGCAAACGTGGACGCGTTGCGGCCGCTGTGGTGGTAGAGGCCGAGCAGGTTGTTGTCGATGTAGCGGCGGTCAAAGGTCGGCTTCTTGGGCTCGGCCTCATCGGCGGCGGAGCCGGCGTCCGTCACGCCGTCGACCGAGAGCCAGCCAATGGTCTCAAAGTAGCGGCCGCTGGCGACGGCGACGGCGCGGTCGTCGAAGCGCACGGTGTCACGGATGTGGGCGTGGCCGGCCAGCAGGGCAATGGGGGTGTCCGGGTTGGCGGCGCGGATGGCGGCGTAGATGACGCGCAGCTCGTCCATGCGGGCGGCGACGTGGCCGATGACGACGAACAGGTCGGCGGGCTCGTCGTGGATGGCGTGCTGGAACCAGTCGGTGGCGACAGTCTGCTGGACGGGCTCGACGACGGCGTTGGCGGCGCTGCCGGTGAAGTTGAAGAGGAAGCCAAAGGCCACGACGCGCACGCCGCGGTTCTTGGTCGTAAAGGCCAGGTAGCGCTGCGGCGCCATGGCGCGGCGGGCGCCCGTGGCCGGGTCGACGTAGTCGAGGTTCGACGCCAGGTACGCGCCGCGGAAGCGCGGCACGGTCAGGCCGTGCTCGCGCTCAATGGTGGCGGCCTGGTACAGCTCGTGGTTGCCGCTGCAGATCAGGTCGATGGTCTGCTCGCGGAAAATGTCCGACGTGTACAGGCCCTTGGGTGTGGACGCGTCGTACAGTCCGTTGCCCTCGACGCGGTCGCCCGTGTCGACCAGCAGCAGGTCCACGCCCTCATCGTCGGCTCGCTGCCGCATGTGCTCGGCAAAGGAGACGTAGTCGCCCCAGTCGGCCGAGTACTGTGATCTAGGTTGGTCGGTCAGTCGCCGTCGACGATAAAGGAACAACAGCGCAGCACGCACTCCTGTAGATGACCGGCATGCCAGCCGTGTGTGTCGGTCGTGTGCAGAAAGTTGATCTCGCCCCAGGGCAGCGACCGCATCGGCGCCGGCAGCGGCGGCACAGCGCCGGGCTGCATGGCCCGCGATGCCGGGAGAAGCATGGCCAGGACGGCCGCGGCCAGGGCTGCTGCTGCCATGCTGTGTGGCTGTCGTGGCTGTCGTCGTCGACAGCGTCCCCTTGTGGTATTTCGAGAAAAAAGGGGGGGGTTCGAAAGAAGGAGAAGAGGGGACGCAAATCGCGGTGGGAGATGCGGTCGGGAAGAGCAGCAGCGACCGGCGAGGCTGGGGGACCTTGTTGGGCTTAGCGCGGCTCGGGATCGTCCCAACCAGCCCGATCTACATGGAAGCTACGTCTGGACGAGGAAGGGGCGAAAGGAAAAAGCCTGAGTTCAGTGGCAACAAAAAAAAAAAGAGACGAAAAAAGTAAAAATCGAAAGTATGTCACAGATAAAAAAAAGCAGATGCAAAATGTGCAAAAAGAAAAGAAAAAACAAATGCCCAGACGCGGGATCGAACCGCGGACCTCCTGCTTACTAGGCAGGCGCAGCTACCACTGTGCTACCCGGGCGTTTGATGAAAGGTTTATCCATTACCTGTGTTATATAGCCCAGCGCGAGGCCCTGCGCGTCTTAGTGCGGCCCACGACACTTGTGGAACAATACGAAGCCGCTACCCATTGAGTCATAATGTGAAAATTTTCGCATTTTTCAACGGAGGCCGGGATGTGTCTGGAAACGGAAGGTATAGAGGGGAATAACGGGCACTCCATCACAAGCATCCCACAGCAACTTGGCGCAGTGGAAGCGCGCCGGGCTCATAACCCGGAGGTCCCTGGATCGAAACCAGGAGTTGCTATGTTTTCTTTTTGCTGTTTCTTTCTTTTTGCATCCCCAACATGTCACGGATCTTTTTTCCTTTTGACTCCTTTTATTTATTTTTGCCTTTCTGTTTCCAAGCTGTCGTGTCTACCGTATTACTGATTTTTGACCGCAAAAAAATTTGAAAGAGCAAACCCAAAGAAAAAAAAAAAATCAAAAACCAAAATTAAAATTAAATCCAACTAGTATCGTATCATGCCAAACCCTGCTCCTTCTATGTGCTCTTCTTGTCCTCCAGGTGCCAGGCAAAGGTGTTGCGCCACAGCGCCTTGCCGCCGGTCTCGACGACGTCGCCGTGGCAGGGGATGATCACGTCAAAGGACCACTCGTCAATGGCCTGCACGGCCGCGTTGAAGCGCGGCCGGTCGCGCGGGCTGGCCACGTACCACTGGAAGCGGCGCACGCCGGTGAAGTCGCCGCGCGGCCAGGTGAAGTACCAGGCCAGGCGGTGGACCAGGTTGGGGTGGGCCGGGTCGCCGCCCTTGCGGGCCGCGGCGGGCGCGCGTGAGTACTGCTCGGTGGCCGGCAGGTTGAAGAGCAGGTCGGCCTCGACGAGGATGCGGTCGCGGCGGTACAGCAGGGCAATCTCCTTGTTGTGGTGGGCGTCGACGTAGACGGTGGCAAAGTCGGCGTCGAAGTCGGGCGCCACCGTCTGCACGGCCGGGCCGCCGTCGGCCAGCTCGGCGAAGAAGACGTCGTCGGCCTGGATCTTGGGGTCGCCCACGGTGGCCGCGCGCTTGGCCGCCAGCCCGGCCGGCGCCACAATGCGCGCACCCGGGTACGCGCGCGCCCACTCGGACAGGAAGATGTGGTGCTCGATGTCGGGCGCGACCAGGTAGCGCACGCCCTTGCCGTCGCCCAGGCGGTCGACCACGGCGGCGGCCTCGGCCGTCAGCGCCACCGGCGAGTACACCATGACGCCGCCGTCGGTCATGCGGACTGGGGGGGGGTTAGCGGGGAGGGGAAGAGGAGGAGATGGCAGGAACTGGAAAACCTACTGATGGTGCAGCGGCCGCCAAACTCAATCAGGCCGTACCGCTCAAACGGCACCGACAGCGTGGTCACGTTCGGCGTGATGTCGCGGATGACCATGACATCGGCCGGGTTGGAGGGAATCAGCTTGGACGCCATTGTGCGTCGCGGGGGAGTGGGAGTTGTTTTGGGGATCGTGGGTCGTGCTGGCCGTGCTGCTATCCGTACTGTCGATTGTGCTATTGATGCTGCTCGTACTTCAGTGAAGCCTCGTGTAGGAGAGAATGGCCTGCTGTCGATTTTGTGGCCACGTCTCAAAATATAAAGAATCTGCAAGCTCGGACAAATCACAGAACAATGGCGGCGCGGAACCATGTCGGGAGCATCAAACTGCCCGGTGTCGCGCCATCCCGCCCGCCCCCGGTGTCGCCGACGTCATGCCAGGCCGAGCAGAATGACAAATACCCGCTGGCGCACGTGCTTTTTTATATGGAATCATTCAAGGGTGGCTGTGATTGGCCCGTTGTGGCAAGCGCCCCGCAAGGCTGCCGTGCCTTTTTTCTGGCTTGGTGGCACGCTCCAGCCACGACACGACGCGAAGGACGGCGACGACAACCGACGACGGCAACGACGAACCGAGGCACGCTCTACACTCTTTTTGAACCCGCTTTCTGGGTTTTCTTTCAGTGGCGCACGCTCGAGTCCGCCGGCGGCCTTGTAGGGCACGCCCCCTTTCCTGACCTCCTCTGTCCTCCACACCTTCATCATGGTACGTTTTGCGGCAATGCTTTGTGTTCTAGGACGCAGCTGACCCCCCAGGCGCGCAATTCCGAAAAGGCGCAGTCGATGCTGTACCGCTTCCGCGAGTCGCAGGCCGCGGACCTGGGTATCGTCGACGTCAGCCGCGTGCGGCGGCCCAAGGCCATCTCGGAGCAGACGTCGGTGCAGGACTGCGAGCGGTGGCGCGGGCAGGTGCTCAAGGAGATCTCGCGCAAGGTGTCGCGCATCCAGGACGTCGCGCTCAGCGACTTCCAGGTGCGCGACCTCAACGACGAGATCAACAAGCTGATGCGCGAGAAGCACATGTGGGAGGTGCAGATCCGCAACCTGGGCGGGCCCAACTACCTGCACCGGCCGGGCGCGGCGGCGCGCGAGTACGACGCGGCGGGGCGCGCAATCCCGGGCGCGAACCGCGGGTACCGCTACTACGGGCGGGCGCGCGAGCTGCCGGGCGTGCGCGAGCTGTTTGAGGCGGCGGCGGCGGCGGCCAAGGGTGGTGGTGGCGGCGGCGGCGGCGACGGCGACGGCGAGACCCCGCTCGAGGCCCGCGACGACCTGCGCAAGGACGTCGACGCCGCCTACTACGGGTACGGGCCCGACGAGGAGGACGACGCATTGCTGGCGTACGAGGCGGCGCGCGAGGCCGAGGCACGGGCCCGGCTGGCGGCATCGGCAGCATCCACAGACGCCGGCGCCGGCGACGGGCCACCCCTGCCGCCCGGGTGGGAGCCGCTGCCGGGCGACACGGGCGACGGCAAGGCGTGGCTGCTGCCGACGGTAGAAGAGGTGCAGCAGGAGCTGCTGGCGCGGCGGAAGCAGCGGATATTGGAGCAGTTGTAGGGGGGGGAAGAGGGTGTTTTTTTGGGAGGGTCTTCTTTTTCTTCATTTTTTTGCTGCACTTCTTTTTTTCTCTTTCCCTTCCCGGCTTTCTTGTTCTTCTGCTTTCTCTCGTCTTCTTCTCTTTTCTGTTCTGTCATTTCTCGGCGCAGGAGCGTGGGCAGCCTTTTTTCTCTTTCTTCAGGGGTCGTCTTGCCACCGGACTATTATAAGGAAATACGACCTCACTTGCATGCTTCCTGGCGCATGCGCAGTCCTTTTTTTTTTTGTCACGGCTGCATCGTGCGGCGTTCCGGCCAGCATTTCGGTCTGCCGTTTTTTTTTGTTTTTTTGTTTTTTTTTGTTTTTTTTTTTTTTTTTTTTTTTTTTTTTTTTTTAATTCTTTCCTCTTTTTTTTATTCTTTCCTGTTTTTTTGCTCTTCTCTTTTTCCTCTTCGACTTCCTTCGTCTCCTTCATCTTCCTTCGTCTCTCTTGACCCCTTCTTTTTCTTCTTCCAGATTCATCCTTATCTTGCACCTTCATCTCTTTTTTTTTTTGCCCTCTTTTCTTTCACCCCCCATTCTCCCCCCCCCCCAGCCACGTCAACCCATGCAGCCACACCGCCGCGGCCGGTTCTCGCCTCCGGCCCTGCACGTCTTCCGCCTTTCCCCGGCCAAATGATAATTCTGCAAGCAACGCCCCCCCCCCCGTCCCCCGTCCCCTTACCCCCCTCCCACCCCCTTGACACGCTCATTTGTCCGTGATCCGCCCGACCGCATCCGCAACGACTCTTTCGGCACGTCGCGCACCAAGGGGGCGTGTGCAGATCGACAGGCTACGGAAGACGACGCAGGCCGCGCGCTGGCGTCCCGAAATGACACGGAGCCCGCGGCGTGCAGCAGGGGCCCCGCAGGTAAGGCCGGGCAGCGGGTTTGCGAGCGTAGCACGCGCACAACACCCGAGTTTCACACACCAAATCGTAAGACGTTTTTTTTTTTTTTTGTCGTGCATATTTTTGGAAAAACTTGTTGTTTCTTTTTTCATTATCAGATCCAAGAGTCATATACCCATCAAGTAAAAAAGAATAATAAAGAAATAAAGAAAATAAACGCCAAATCCATCGTAAAAATGCTCTCATCCCTCTTTGGGGAGTTTTAGTTTTCGCTGTTCCTGCTCCTTGTTCCTTTGGTCGCTTTTGTTTTGTTTGTCCCTTGTCCTGCCTCGTTCCCAGCATTACCGAGCAGCCATCACATCATGTGCGTCTCCACGTGCGTCTGCACGCGCTGCGGCGTGTACGCCGCGTCGTCGTCGCCGCAGCCGTTGTCGCGGCGCGGCTCCAGCGTGCGGATGATCCAGACCGTCTTGTTCTTCTTGACGGGCTGCGGCGGCTGTGATGACGGTAGCGGTGCTGGCCCGGGCGCCAGCCCAATGGGAGAGGAAGGAGAGGAGGACGAGAAGGACGAGGAAGAAGAGTAGGAGAGAAGAGGAGGAGAAGACGCCTCTGTCGACGACGGCAACGACGCCGACGCCGACGACGAGGGCGAGGACGCCGGCGATGTGAGGCCGGACGCGAGAGAGGGCACGGACGGAAACCGTGTTGCTGCCGGGTAGGGCAAGCTGTTGCTGCTGCTGCTGCTGCTGCTGCTGCTGCTGTGGTCGTCGTAGTCGACGTGGTCGTCGTAGTCCCGCTCCAGGCTCCGGCTGCTGCCGCGGCTGCCTGCGCCACGGCTGCAGCTGCGCAGACGGCGGCCTGGGGGCGACGCAGCGGACGTGGCCGCGGGCCGTTTGCGGTCCGAGGGCTGCTGGCACTGCTGCTGATGCTGGTGCTGGTGCTGCTGGAGATGCGCAAGACGGAATCCGTGCTGCTGCTGCTGCTGCTGCTCTGCTTCGTGTAGTGCTGCGTCGACCTCCCGGAACGACGGAAGGCTGACCGGCTGTGGCCGTCTACTGTCTCTGCAGGATGTCAGCTTTTTTTTCGATTCCCTGGTGCTGCATCGGCCAAAATAAAAACAAAATCCTCCCTCCCACCTACACGGATTCGGGCCAGGAACAGACCGGTAGGGTGTCTTGCTGTTGCTGTTGCTGGGCACAAGACGATGCAGACGGCGAGGCCGTGCTGCCGCCGCTGCTCGACGAGGACGACGCCGCGGCCGCGCCGGCCAGCACGGCCTTGCCGGTCTCGAGCAGGCGCTCGCCGCCGGCGCGGGCCAGCTCCTGCTGCAGGCGGTCCTGCGGCGTGCTGACGCGGGCCTGGTCGGCGGCGAGGGTGACGCGGCGGCGCTCAATGAACGTCTCGGTGATGCCCAGGGCGCCGACCGAGGGCAGGGCGCTGGGCATCTCCTGGCGCTTGACGGGGACGATCTGTAGGACCTCTCCGGTGCGCAGGCTGTGCTGAACATAGAACTGGCCCGCTGGAGTGTTGTGTAGACCCATGATGCGTAGCACAAGTAGGGAGGAGGAGAGGGCGATGGGACGGAAGACGGATGATGAGATGATGATTATGATGATGCTAATGATGATTATGATGTTGATAATGATGATGATGATGAAGAGCTAGGTTAGACACGGACAACAACAGGGAAGTGGCAAGTCAGTAAGAAAAAGGGGGACCGTCTACGGAGTATATATGCAATCAATGCAAGTGGCGTTGATCACCAGCAGCATGAGACTGGGGGGGGGAGAAAGAAAGGGTCGCCGTCCAGTGGATTCTGCCTCCTTCGACCGGGCTCTTCGTCCCATGCGGCGTGTCCAGGGCCAACGCAGCAAGAGGCCCTGCCTAGTTCCGTAGCCGCGAGGAGGAGGGAGTGGAGAGTGCCTCGATTTGATTTGCGTTTGCTCTGGATTTTTTTTTTTGTTTTGTTCTCCGGTCTCCGTTCTCCATCGTTTCCCTGCGTTGGCCCTAGTCCATCTCCGTGCTGGTCCCTGTATGAGAGCCTCCGTGGTCTGCCCTGGCGTGCAGCAGTCCTCGTACGAGAACCCCCCCCCCCCCCCGGCTTGGCCCTTGTGGCCCACGAGCGGCGACCGGGCAAGCAAGCCCAGGAACGGACAACACACACCCCCCCCATGTCCATGCATCTGTGGCGCATCTGGATTGCGTCTCGATTGTGTCAGTTTGGCGGCCGATACGCTACGAAGAGCACAGGCCCCAACCCGAGAGTGTCCTAGTTAGCAAGAGAGAAGGGGGAGGGGTGAAGAAAAGGAAGGGGGGGGTGTATTCTGTACTCGTGGCGTGGCGGCCAGTCCAAGCCATCAGGCCGTACCGGGTACGCGGCTCGCCGACAGCCGGTGACGGGCGGACGCCAGGGGAGAATGGAAGGAAACGAGAGAAGACGGGCGAGGCGGGGCGGCCAAGACCCGGGGGTGTGTCGAGCCGTGTTCTGTCGAGTTCTGTTCCGTAGTCGTAGTCATAGTCGTGGTCGAGTTACGACGAATAATGACGAGTACGCGCCCGGAGCACGGAGACAGCAAAACCCAACACGGGCTGCATGACGACCAATGCGGATATGGCCCACGGGAATACGTCGAACGGTGGCTTGCTCGTTGCTGACGGCGGCGTGCTTCCAGGCCGCTTTTTCTGTTCTTTTTTGTCCCTGTTTTTCCATTTGGCGTGCCCGGGCCTGGGCGGCAACGGTGGAAAAAGAAACAGGGCGCTGCCAGGCGCAACCAGGCGTGGCCGACGGGCGGGCAACGACGGGGCGGTTATCTGACCTGTCAAACCGGGATCGACATCTTCGTTTATCGGAGTCCATGTGTTTGGGGGGGCGGTGTGTGTAGCTGGGATGCTGGGATGCTGGGATTTGCTGAGGGGGGTGAGGGGGGGGGAAGGGGGGGGGGGGGCGTATTGACTCTACACCGTAAGAGGAAGGAACATGCTCAAAAACAGGAAAGAACAAAATTAGAATAAATGATTAAAAACAAAATAAAAATAAAAGAAAAAAACAATCCCGATCAGGAAAACAGAGATTCTCATCCGGCTCATCAACAAAAACCCCATCGCTAGAGGATCTGCACCAGGGAAAGCCGTCCACAGGCGGTTGCGCACGGCGTTTGCCGCCGCCGCAGCAGCAAGAGGCACGAAAAATCGACCTGGGATCCCGGGCGACGTCGCAACCCGCCATCGTGCGCGGCAGCCCGGGCCATCCATCCATCCATCCTGTTCGCCGGCTTCTCTGCTTTCTTTTTCCCCTTCCCCCCCCCCTCCCCCCGCCCCTGCCCCCTTCTTTCTTTTTTTTTTGCCATATTTCCATTTTGATTTGCTTCTTCTCCTTTTTTTTTTTCCATTTCGGCCACTCCGCTCTCTCTCTGTGCCGCGGTTTTTGCTCTGCTCTGCTTCCTGCTCTCCCCACAAGGTGTGCCTGCGTGCATACTCGACTTCGTACTCGTCACTTCGTATTACTCTCCGTATCGTTCGTACTCGTACTCTCTGGCTCGGAAACCAGGGTCCTTCGAAGCAGACAGGCCCGCCAAGCACAGACAGCCTCGGCCATCGTCGGGGTTCCTGCCAACAGACGACCTTTCTCTCTCTGCGCATGCAGTCAGACGACGAGCAGCAGCAGCTATCTCTCCCCCCCCCCCGCTTTCCATACTTTCTCTTGTCCCGGTTCTCGAGAGAGCTTCGCACAGCTCCTCCAGCTCTTCTTCCCGGCTGCCAACCGGTGAGCTGCTCGCTAGCCTATGCTAGCCAACCATTCGGATGCCGCCCCTGGGCCGTGCGGCTCCTCCTCTGCTCCCACGCTGCGACCACGCGCAGCCAGGGCTTTTCTTTTTCTTTTTCTTCTTTTTTTTATTTTTATTTTTTTCCTTGTTCTTTTCTTTGCCTTGCTCTCTTCCTTGCCTCTCCCGCATTGCGTCTCCGAGGCCTTGGTTTTTCATCTCCGTGTCCCATACACAATTTCATAGGGGAGGGGGGGGGGAGGGAATAATAGGCCCTGCTCTCACTGGCTGCACTCACTCGCTGCAACGCCATGCACCGTAAGATACGGAGTACAACCCCATGCACACCCATGCAACGCACGCACACGCACGCACGCATGCATCCACACACATCCACGCCTCCACGCCTCCACGCCCGCACGCAGACACAGAGACGCACACGGACGTACACGGACACACACGGACACACACACACACACGCATACACACCTCATAAACGCATCACCCACCTCGTCCAAAAATGAGATATGATCAGTGATCAGGACACACCGGTCGTATTGCCCAAAAAAAAGCCCCTGGTATTTTTGCCCGCATTCGATGCACGCCCGTGCGGACCGCCAGGGAACGTGGAAACGAACGCTTTGCTTGTACGGAGTACGATACGAGTACGAGAGCGCCTATGGGCAATAGTCTCAGGCCGGCGGCGGCGACACTCGGCTTTTTGATCTGTCGTTTTTTTAGGCTCGTCCGCGTCGACAAGGATTCATTTCAGCTGTCCGGCGGTCTGGCGCTTTTGATTTGATTGCTGTCAGATTTTGCATGGTCCTTTTGTTTCTGTCTGTTGGTGCCCGTTTCTGTCATTTTTGTTTATATCGGTTCCTTCTTTTTTTTTCTTTTTTTTTTTCTTTTTTTTTTTTTTTTTTTTTTGCCCAATTCCGTATACTCCAGAATCCTTCGTACAATGTCCTTCTTCTTTACAATCCCGCTATCCTTCTCCTCCCCCCCTCCCCCCTTCTCGCCTCCCTTACTCTCTCGCCCCCGAAAAAAAACATCCGTTTTAGGACGCCTGCATATCCCTCGCAGCCTAGAACCGGTCCCTAACCCAATGGGACTCTGCCATCCACAGCTCCGACCGTGCAAAGGTACATACCCCATCGGGCAACGATCACCCACCAGACCCGCCCGCGCCGAATCTTCGCCGTTGCAAGCAGGTTTGCGCCGTCGCCGCACCCGTCCGGGCTGGTTGGTGCAAACCCTATCGAGATGGAGGTGGATGTCACGACGACCCCAGGATCCGCGCGTACGCATCCTCCACCTCGCCCGCCAGCTCCAGCAGCGACACAATCACAATCTGATGCGTCACGTTTGGCAGCCGGTCACGGTGCAGCCCGATCCATTCCAGCGGCGGCGTTGCCTCGCCCATGTCCCGAAGCTGCGGCGTCTCGATCACCGCCGGCTCCAGCGCCCGGTACTCGAACTGCGACTGTGGCATGTGCACCTCGGCCGTGATCTTGTTGCCGTCCTTGGTGTCCTTGGTGTCCTTGGTGTCCTTGCCGTCCTTGCCGCCCTTGGCATCCTTGGCGTCCTTGTCCTTGGCCGCCTTGTCGTCCTTGTCGTCGGCCTTGTCCGTCTCCTTGTCCTTGTCCTTCTCCTCCAGCACCCCCGTCAGCCGAATCGCCGTCAGCGGCAGCTCGCGCCCCCAGGCCTGCTCCAGCGTCCGCACGTGGTTCGCATACATGCCGCGGATGTAGCTGATTCGCGAGTAATTCCAGCCCACCTCCACCTTGCCCTCAAACGCCGACTTGAAAATGTAGTCGATCTGCTTGCCTGCCGGCCGCTGCCACGTCTGCATGCTCGCCTCCACCTGCGGCACCTTGAGAATCGTCCCACCCCGCGACCCTGTCGCGCTCAGCACCACATCCTCCACTGACAGCTCCCCTGCCGTCTTCGGCAGGCCCGGCTCGCCTGTCTCGGAGTCGGATGTTGAACCTGCCGCAGCTGACGACGACCCACCACCCACTGCCGCTGGTTCTGCTTTCTCCGCTGCTGCTGCCTCCGCTTCTGCTGCTGCTGCTGCTGCTGCTGCTGCCGCGGCTGCTGCCTTCGCCGCCGCCTTCGCATTCACCTTTGACGCCGCCCGCGGAACGTGCCGCACACCGGCCAGCCCGATCCGCAGCTGGCCCAGCGTCAGGCCCAGGTTGCTGTGAATCTGACCCGCCTCCATGCCCGCGGCGAACCGTGCCTGTGCGTTCAGCGCCTCCATCTTGAACACCTGGTTGTCCGTGAAACGGTTGGGAAACACCCCCAGATTCACCGCCCGCAGCGTCACCACCACTTCCGTGTCCAGCGAAATGGGCGACTTGGCCAGCAGGTTGCTGCTGCTGCTGCTTCGGCTGCTGCTGATGCTGCTGCTGCTGTTGCTCTTGTTGCTGGCTTGGCCCGTAGCAGACGACGCTTTCGGCGCCGACAATCCTGATGACGAGGCGCGCCGTTTTGTAAACCGCTCAATCTCCCGCAGCGACGATGCATAGCTGGCTTTCCGCTCCTGCACCACCCGTAGAATCGCCTGGTATAGCGCCACCCCCTGCGCAGCCGTCGTCGTCGTCCCAAACACCTGCACCGCTTCGCCCTCAAACACCGCCACCAGTCGGTCGCCACGGGTTTTGCCGCTGTCCGCACCATCGCTCCGCTCCCGCCGCCGCACGTTGTACATGAGAAAGTCCATCGACCGGATGTCTGCCACCAGGAACGGCTGGTAGTCAAACGACACCTTGAATCGCAGCTGGCTAAAGTGCACCGCCGCCTGCACCAGTGGCGTCTTGCTCAGCGCCTGCTCGCGCTGCGGCCACTCGATCGACGTCCGCAGCTTGAAGTCCTCCAGCGCCACAAACCCACTCAGCCGCCCCGTGCAGTCCACGCCAATCCGCCGGAATCCCAGGCACAGATTCTGCTCCCACCCCGACGTCTTCTTCGACGACACCCAGAACTGCTCAATCGCAAACACCGACTTGCCCAACGCTTGCCCCAGGTCCACATTGATCTCCAGTGCCGCAATGGCAATCGACGCTGTCCATGGGAACGCCGCTGTGGCGGCAACCTGCTGGTACCGCTGCACCAAGTGCACCTCCTCCGCTGCCGGCTTGCTCACAATCGGCGTCACAGGCGGCCGTGGTGGTGTCGCAGGGGCCGCACCCGACGCGGCTGTCTGCACATCGTCTGGCGACCAAATCTTGCGGAACAGCAAAAAGTCCTGCACCTGGCGCACGTTGATGCCCACCTTCATTGGGCTCACGTTGAGCAGGGCCGACACGCCACTGACTCCGCTGACATGTCTGCTGTTCATAAAAGACAAGACAATTGAGTCCACTTCAAAGCTGCCCGTCGACTCCCGCGAATACACGTGCTGCACCGACGCCTGCAGCCGGCTGATCGTCCCGGAGATGGCAAAGAAGTTGCCGTGCTCCACCGTCCGGATCGTGTTCATAGTGAAGTACATGTCGTCAAAGCTGGTCGTCGATGCCACCCGCGCAATCGGTTGGCAGCTCAACGTGAACTGCTGCTTGCAGATCCGTAGGCCGAGGTTCAGCTTCAGCCGCCCAAGCATCGTTGTTGGATCTGACGCAGATAGCAGGATGCTGTCTTCGGCCTTGATTGCCTTCTGCACCACTTGTTGGTCTGTGCCGTCCGCCGACAGCCCCGTCGCGCCTTTTCCAGAGTTGCTGACAACCTCCTTGACGCTCGCCGTCAGATCCATCACCAGCGGCACCACCGACGGATAGATCACGTTGCTCGATGCATCGAGCTTGACCTCCGCGTACAGCGAGGGATCACCGCGCCCGCTGTCCCGGTACTCGAGCTTCAGCGCCAGTCCGGGCGAGCGTAGAACCGTGCTGGTGCCCGTGGCCTCGTCTGCCTTGAGCTGGCCGTACTTGCCACCCACGCTCGCCCGCGCCGGCCGCCACGGCGACCGTGTAGAGCCTGAGCCATCCATCGCCGGACCAAAGAGCGCCGCATTGACCGCCAGCTGGCTCGATCGTGTCTCTGTCTTCTTTCCACTGATGTGCACAACAGCACCGGCAAAGTCCAGGTCCATCAGCAGCGATTCGAGTCTCTTTCTTCCAAGAGTGGGCTTCTTTGCGGGAGCTCCCTCGGGCGAGTAGAGCACCGATGCCGAAGCGCCGTTCTTGGTGGGCGCTGCCTCTGGATTCCACTGCTGCGAGACCCGACGTGCGTTCTGGATTGAAAGTTGGATCGAGTTTTTCAGATTTGATGCCGGGACAATGAACTCGGACGTCAGCCGCAGATCCAGCGACTTGCCCACTGCCTGGAAAGCAAACCGCCGAGACTTCGAGGTCGAGAAGTAGGCCACATTGAATACGATTTCGGGCAGCAGCGCCGAGTTGGCCGACCGCGCTCGCCGATCCTGCAAAGGCGGCACCATTTGCAGCTGTAGGTTCTCAATCGTCAGCCGTGCCGAGCTCTTGGTGCGTGTGCTGAATTCAATGCGCCCTAGAAGCAGCACGAAATCTTCCGTCTTCCCTGCCGACGACGATTCTAGAGCACACAGCCAGTTGAACTGGATGTCGCGGATCTCAAAGGTAAAGGCCATGGACGAGAGGAACGTGCTAATAAAGTCAGGCTCCTCGTCCGCCTCGTTATCGTCGTCAGGCTCCTCCTGATCGTTGATAGCAATCCGGGGCTTCGACTGCCGCAGCTTCCGCAGGTACTCCATCTCACGGGACGTATCGAGATCTTTAATCTTGTCGCCCATGTACCCTAGAACGTCAACGGCCGTCGACACCGTATCAGGCGACAGGGTGACGTCAAACGCATCGCTCGTGAAAGCGACTGACCGCCACTCTGAGTCCTGGTCGTTGTCGCCTGGCTTCGTCGTGGACGTGATGAGCGCCGCAAAGACCATGCTGCCGCATGACACCATCTGCCCTTCTGAGCCCTTAAGAAGCTCAACTGCAATCCGACGAAGGTTCATGTGTAGCTCGGGGTACTGGAGAAGAGGGCCACCGTCCTGCAGCCGGTTTGTCACCTCTAGCCGGATGCTGGCAAGACAGAACGATAGATGCGCAACCGGTGCCGCATCCGATGCCAACGACACATCACCAAAGATCTCCAGGCCGGCAAAGGTTGAGTGAACCGAGTATACAATGGGCTTCTTCGCCTTCGCCACTGCCCCGTTTGCCTTCTTCAACAACAGGTCTTTGCTCGTACCTGTCGCCACAACCGCCTGCTGGTCACCGCTGCCAAAGATCTCCGTCAAATGTCTCTGAGAAGATTTGATCTGCTGTTGGGCGTCCGCAATGGCGTTTGAGATTTCCGGCCGGTTCAGAGCTGAGAGCAAGCTATACACGGCGGACGCATCCAGTTGCACAAGCTCGAGCGAGGAAAACACAGAGACGACCTGCTCGTGCTCGCCGATCTGCATTGTCACGCGACCGTTCGTTGGTGGAATCTGGAGCAGGGAGATGCTGCGCGGCGCGTTGTTGCCCGTGATTTGCATGTCGTGCGAGTTCTCCTTGACATCGAAATCGAAGATGATCTCCTTGCCAAAGTTTGCACCCACGGCCACTCGTGCCACCACGCCCGAGAGCGTGTACATCAGCGAGCGCAGCAGCGGCAGACGGATCGAGTATTGTTCGAGGAAGAGCGCAATGTTGACACTGAAAGCCGACAAACGATCCACGATCTTTTTGTTGCTTTCCTTGACCTTAGGCTGCCTTGCTGGCGCGCTGGGCGGTGTCAGGGGAAACAGCTTGCTGATGTGGTACAGCTGTGCTATTTCATCGCGAATGAGCAGGTCCACTGTCTCCAGCAGCACAAGGGGATCGCGCTTGATGCCAAGGAAGTAATCCCGGCTACTAGCCGTGGCTTTGATTGTGTGCTCGTGGCGGCTCTTGGTGGTCCGCAGGTTGTAGGCCAGAAAGACGCTGGGCCCGCTTAACTGCGAAGACAGCAATGACTCTGAGTGGCTCTTAACGCGGGTCGAGATGGTTTTGCAGTTGATGAGGAAGCTCGCGTCAAATGGCGCCGTCGGGGCCTGCTGCACAAGCAACGAGGACTTGATATCGTCGTTGTACAAGCGCACATTGAGGTTGACCGTGTCGAGTACCAGAAGACCACGGTCCATGGCCAGCACAACGTGGAATGTGCTGGCCCTAGTCGGCGCTGTTTTTTCTTTCTCCTGGGGCACGCTGGCTGGTTCCTTCGCCCCTGTGCCTGGAGGGCGACCGCTCGCCCGTTCCCTTTCGGCCTTTTCCTGCAAGGTCTTCTTGTACAGCCGTAGAACGTCTTCAGCCAGTTCGCAAATCTCCCAGTTGAGCCGGACCGCCGCCTCAGAACAATAGATGTTCAAGACCGTCGTACTTTCTCCTGCACCGACTGTGCCCACAGCAAGACCGGTCCCGCCCGGCGCAGAAGCGTCTGCCTTCGACACGCTTGTTTCAACACGTACGGTCAGGTCAAAGCATGTTGTCTCGTTTTGCTTGGGCCCTGGATCGAGCAGGAACTGGGTTTTCTCCACGCGTACGACGGCCATCGTAGGCAAGGTTCCCTGTCGCAAAACTGTGGCCTGGGCCAGGTCTGCTTTCAGTGTGGTAAACATCTCCTGCATAAGCCGCGATTTTGGCAAGTTGTACAGGTCCCAGCCACGCCATTGTTCGAAGGCCATGATAACTTCTCGAGCGGTCTGCCGTATTGCAGCAGTGGTAGCAGCTGCCGCAGTAGGGCTTGTGGGAGGGTTCAGTGCACAGCCGGAGCAAGCCAGCATAAGGCCTCGTTTCTGGGCTGGCTCCATGAGCATCCAGACCTGACGAAGCCTCATCGCCAGTTTCCAAGAATCGTAAGTCCTGAGGTGCCCGTCAACAGTCCGCAGCACGGCCGAGGGCCGAACCAGAAACCCTGGGTCTGGAACACCTCGGCTGGCCTGCACGAGCTTCTTTGTGAGATGAGGCCGTGTTTGGCTTTCGTAAGAAAGCGGAACTGCAAAAGCCCTTGCCAGGTTGTCGGCCAAGACGCCCGTTCTGTTGATGAGTGACGCGACGTACTCGATCTTGTCCGAGCTCAGCTGCCCCTCGATGGCCTTGACATCGGCATCCACGTATGTCAAATCTCTGGTGCCCACAGTTACCTGGGTATCTTCCACGCTCGCAACAAAGGCGGCTTGTGGCCGAGTGATGTCGGTCAGTCGCTCTGCAGCAGACAGTTCAACGGACCCCATCCGCAGATGGAACGACGTGTGAACCTTGTTCTCCTCGGGTTTGAACACATCCCTCCAGGTCGTGGTCGTGCGGGACATGAGCGTCACATCTGAAACAGACACATCATACTGGTCTTGCTCCTTCTCAAATACGCCTTGTCTGTCGGGAGAGGTGGCATTCAGAAAGCGCAGATTGGCCCGTGGAAGCTCGATAGCAAAGTTTTGCACCTGACCGCCCATCTTCTCATGCTTCATCGAGCCAATGACGCCATCAACCGAACTTATTTGAACAGCATCGAGGATGTCCTCCGGAGTCTGAGGTTGCAAGGCGGTAAGAAGAGCAGCAATATGCTTTGCAGAAGTTGGGTTCAGAAAGGCTGTGATACCACGGTGGACTCGAATCAGTATGCTCGAGTGCAGCTTGTCCTCGTCTAGGGACTCCGGGTCAATGTCATCCAGGCAGAATTCAGCAGGTGCCTGGTCACTGTTGCTGCCATCTGCGCTGCCCCTGTCGTTTTCTCCGTCATCGTTTTCGTCACATAGATCGTGTGCTTTGTCTCCTCCCTTGACACTTTGCAGTATCGCCTCTCGTACATCTGGTTTGACCGTCTCAAGCGGGAAATACGGCATAAAATACTTGCTGGAGAACTCAATAGTGTTGTGGTTCGGATCGAGCCTCCGGGAAGGTGCCTCGCTTCCATCCCCTGGGTATCCTCTGGATGCAGCACGTCGGGCGGCAGACAAAGAACCATGCCCATAGGAAGATGCGGACAACCTGTTTGGCATGCCCGCTGTCGTTGTGGGGTGGAGTCCGTCGCTCCCCAAAGCCGTCTGACTTGAAACCCTGGACCTCGTGCTGTTGGACCGCGAGGAGCTGTGAGGCCGAACGATGCTGCTTTGACTCAATGTAGAGCTAGAGAGAAATGAGCTCTTTGACTTCTGGCGACGCAGACGTCTTGCTGAGTGTGTGGATGTGCTTGCGGAATGAACTGAGCTTCCCACATCCTTGGATGTGACGGGCCTTGGCAAGGGGGGAACAGGCTGGGCTGGGGGGTCGAATGCATCTGGGGTGAACCGGCCGTTCGCATATTGCGGTAGCAAAATAAACCCTGCCCGTTGGGTGCGCTGATCTTCGCGGCGCACAAGCTCCTGCTGCAGCCTAGTCTCTTCGGAAAAGTTGAACTTACGGCCGATGCTAGAGATGCTGAGGCTAGTACTCAGGAAGGCGTCGGTTTGCACGGGCAGATGTGGTCGAGACTTGTGGCGTAAAGCGGATTCGGCATTCACGCACGCAATCTTGAGGTTCGGGATGGATACATCGGCACGCTTGGAATAGTGCATCCGCGCCCAGTCGTTGTAGCCAATATTGACACCCTCGCCGAGCGATAAGAGAAAAGCAGCCTCATTGACGTGCAGCCAGATGCTCACGGACTTGACATGAACGCGAAGAAATGTCACGTCGTGCACGGCAAGAGTATACACCGGGACTAAGGCGTTCTCGTCATCATCAAACGTAAACGCAAAACTTTTGGCCCCTTGCACCAGTGCAGTTAGAAAGTCGGTCGTGCACTCGCCCGTAACAGCTCCAGTCGAGAGATCCCAGTTACAAAAGTATGTCGGCTCCGTTGGTGGCAGGCCAAAGAGACGGTTTCCGAACACGTGTAGACCGTCGACAAAGAGCTGAGTGCTAGAATCCAGACCAGAACTGTCGTCGGCGGTATCGTCTTGCTCCATGTTCCCGGGAGCACCCAGGGCAAAACAACATGGACTTAACACAAAGTCCAGGTCCATGTAGTAATTCGTGAAGCGAAGGTCTGCGCTGAGATGGGCGGCATCAATCTGAATGCTGCGCGAAGCAGAGTAGATATTGGCTGGCAAGTATATCTTCGGGTCGTCTGCCTCGACATAGAGCATAATGTCCAAGTCATTTGAGGGTTTTGGGGGCGGCCCGTTGACGTGCGCCATCTCAGGGTCGTTTTTTGTAAGCCTTTGATGCTCCTGGTGTTCTTCGAGAGTGATGAAGTGGACGTCTTCGCCAAAATAGTTGTCCTTTAGCTTCATAAAGTAGCGTACCGCAAACCCGTGAGCGGTGAAAACAGGACTTTTCCCAGCAACGCTGAGAGTGAGCGTATCGGTGTTGCTCGTTGATGTAGTGGTATGATAGTGGTATTCCCCCTCGAGCAGCAGGCTGCTTAGATGGCCGAGATCCTTGGACGGAACGAAAAGCGCGTTTGTGTTCCAGGGTGGCATGTGGAGTTTGACAGTCAGGGCATCGGTGCGGACAGTGAAGGGAATGGCGTTGCTGGCTGGCCGGAAGTTGTCCAGGGGGATGCACAAGGATGAGTCCAAAACATCGCAGCCTATGACAATAAAAGTGTTGTCGGACAGGCTGGTCGGGTTGTTGATGATGTTCTTGTCGTTGACGTTGAGATAGATTTTGGCGTTTCGAAATGTGAGGTTGAGGAAGTATTTGAAGGGAGTGAAGACCAGATAATCCGCAGGCGGACCCGTGCCCCAGTCGTCAATGAGATCGGTGAGCAGGAAGACGTGGTCGCGAAGCAGAAAGAGCTCCAGATCTTCGTTGGACACGTTGAAATGCCACTGCCGCAGAGCGTTCCAACCAAGCGGTGTGGAGAGATCGCAGGACGTGCGCAGCGTCCCAGAGCGCCAAAGAACCTCCTGATTCACGCTGCTGGAAATCTCCGCACGTGGCATATCAAGGTTCAAAGTGTTCTTGAAGCCAGAGGCAGTGCCTGCCATATCCATGGAATAAGACACGGTCGTGTTGCTCGCGATCTTGATGTCGAGCCAGCCGTATGGTCGCTGGCCAGACGCAGACGGTGCCGGCTCCGCCTTCTTATACCGGGACCTGTTTCGCCTTTTTTCCTGGGCAGACTGGAATTTGGTACCCATATCTTTGCCTTGATACCGCCAGTTCTTCGATGGTTCACGGACGGGTACACGCAGTGTCACTTCATCGTCCAGCTCAACGTAAACTCGGAACTCTGTCGGAACACGTGAGGAGCCAACTGGCAGCGGCTTCACGGGCTTGGCATCCTTGCTCAGGGACGGGAAGAAAACGCGCTGTAGCTCGGCACGCTTCCTGTCTGCCCACGGTCCGTAGTTGGCAGAGCCACCGTGAATAGAGAGATTCATTCCCCATGCCGGCGGCGGCTCGTTGCCATTGGGATTGGCCGGCTGAGTTTTTGCTCCGGCCTCTGCCTTTACCCCCTCTCCACCGTGTCCAGCAGCGGCGTTAGATGGCGGCGCGCGGCTGGTGGACGAGCGCTTCATTGCATGGGCGGAGACCTTGCCGACCGAATCCCAGAAAAGAGTCAGAGTGGCCTCTGGGCTCTCAAGAATAGGGTTCAGCATGGCATATTCCGTGGCCTCCCAACGCGTTTTGGCATCGTCATCCGGACCATCAAGATACCGAGACAGACCTTGCCAGTGGACAGATCCAGGAATCCGCGTAGACGCTGGCGGTGCAGGCGTACTGCGCAGGTCGGCAGAGGAAAATGATTCCACGGACCGGCGAAAGAAGGGTAGGAGGTTCCGAAGATGGCTGTAGGCGTGGCGGCGATGGTACCGTAAAAAGGAGATTGCCGGCTTCGGCTGAGTCTCCTTAACAATTTGCCTTTCACGCACGGCTCGGCAAGTCTGGTCCTCACGGAAATCTTCGTTTTCCCGCATTTCAACGACAGGATGTTGGAAGCGTATCTTGAACACCTGGCGGTACGGATCCGGAGTGTCGGTGTGCTGCGCGTCAATCTCTCCTGACAAAGCCTGCGCCTTTACCGTGAAGATGGCTGACGTGTTTTCGTTGCCCATTACCAAAGCTGCTCGATCGCAGGTGAAGTGAACGGGAAACACGTGCAGGAATGCTGGGAGCGCCTCCTCGGCACTGCTCACTGAAGCGGACCGCTCCCGTTCCAACGGAACATTGTCTGTGGATGACGACGTAGGGGAGGGAGGCTCTGAGCTTGCAACATTTTCGAGCGTAGCTTCTTTCCCGCTCGGATCAGCCGGGCTGTCCTGCCGGTTCAAATGGCGTTTCCGCAACTTGTGGTGTACTCCGCCTTCAGCCGCTCGTGGGGGAGCGTCTTCCTGCAGCTGTTCTGCATTGCCGTCGTCGCCGTCGTCGTCGGCATTGATCAGGCTGGAAACGATGCTGTCATATGCGGCGCTGCGATTGTATACAAACCACTCCAGCCCGGCAATGTTGACATTCACTCGGCAGGGAAGGCGGGGTTTCGTCTTATGGCCACCCGTAACACCTTCGCCGGCAGTGTCCTCGTTCGAAGCATCGGCACCGGAGGCTTTCCCTTTGCCGTACTTGCCAACATCAATGTGGCGCACCCGCCGCAGCCAGTAGGCCCATGTGATGTGTCCATTCTGGACCAGAATGGTCTCGTTGTTCCCGTGGTAGCGCAGACCGATGAAGAACACGCGGCCACCGAGCAGGGAAAACTGAAGGGCTTGAACATCGACGTAGATTCCATAGCGGTGCCAGGTATATGTGCGTAAGGCCCACGATGCGAGGGAAGCAGCGGCGCGGTTGAAGTATAGAATGAAGAAAAGAGCCCTTGCAGGTTGTTAGCACCGGAATGAAACTCGGACGTGGAGGGAAGGGCTAGGAAGGAGCTGAATACGAACAGGAACGTAGCCACAATCATGTACGCCAAAAACACGCTGAAGTAGGAGAAGCGTTAGCCGAAGCACTCCGGGGTATAGCTCCGTGGGGGGAGGACGGTCCTACCCGCTGAACCGTGGCCCTTCCGTGACGACCCTGGAGGTGATCGTAGCCATTGTCTCGGCTGACTGGTGTGGCATCTCGGCCTAGCACCTTTGGTCATGCAAAACCGTCAAGCTAGCAGCCTGAACATCGACTCTCCATCATCCAAGTAGCAAGGCAAGCAGGTAGAGCATTGGAGAGCCGCCGGGTGGCGTGGTCGGGGTGGTGTTGGCGTTGGAACGAGAGATATTCCGCACAGCAAGCTGGTGCGGCACGCGGATGATGCGCGTTCTGTGTATGATCGTAGAAGAAGAGGGGTGGCGAGGGGGTGGTCCTGGGGGGGTCAGGAAAAGGGTTGTCGCATTACTGTCGTCTTAAGGAGAAGTCGCGTCCGGGCGCAGCTACTGAGTTCCAGAGAAAGTTTAGTGGAGCTCTGGGGGCAGTTGACCACTGGGGCACCGTATCGCAAGCCTTATCGGCCTCGCGCCTGACACTGCTATGGCCTGCACTTTAGTGCTAACCGTTCCTGGTCTTGGCTTTCTTGTCGTCACCACGGATCATCGACGGGCCTCTCCGCGAAATTCAGGCAACCATTTGCGGCACGCTCGACGCTGCAGATTTCCGAGCTGCCGTGCCCGGCAATGTGTTCCATAGGGTCCAGTGCATAGCATGAGCCCGGGACCGCTACCTTCTTTTTTGGTCGCTTCCTCCCTCCTCCCCCTTTCCTCGGAAGCATATCTCTCTCAGCAATCTGCGTTCCTCGCTTGACGGCGACGCGTCTCGTCCCGTTCCGCAGTTCTGCGCGCCTCCCCTTTCGCTGCAGCCAAGATGCTCAGCGGGACGGGTGAGAAGCTCACCGAGGCCACCAAGATTGTGGCCGGTGTTGGCTCGTTGACGGCGACACTCATGTCCATTGTGTGGGTGACCCGGCTCTCTGCTCTCGACGCCGCCTTTTCCATTTGCTTAGACTAACCGTTGTCCTTCACTCACAGTTCGATATGGCTGCAACTGTAAGAAATACGGCACCGACTATGCCTCTGTCTTCAAGTCTTCAACCACTAACCCGCCTCTAGAAAGAACTATCGCAAGCCGTTGCTGCAGCGCTATGTTGTCCGGATCCTTCTCATGTACGCGCCTTGACCGGTGTAGCTTACCTCTCTTCCGCATTTGTGTGGGCTTACTTGACTGACTCTGAACAGGGTGCCCATCTACTCGGTCGCGTCTTTCTCAAGCATCATCTCCGCAACAGCAGCCCAATGCCTTGACCCTATTCGAGACATATACGAGGTTGGCTTGTCCCTGTGCTGCCTCGCCATATTGGCAACATCTTGCTGACCATACGTGTTGCGCTGCAGGCTTTCACAATCTACACGTTTTTCCAACTCCTTATCAACTATCTTGATGGCGAGCGCGCCCTGATCATCATGACACACGGACGCGAGCCGGTTCACCACATGTGGCCGATGACCCACGTCCTGCCACCCGTCGACATCTCGGACCCGCAGTCGTTCCTGGCGCTGAAGAGAGGCATTCTGCAATATGCCTGGCTCAAGCCGGTTCTCGGCCTAGCTGCCATCATCATGAAGGCCACGGGGACGTACCAGGAGGGCTATATCGGGCTGAAGTCGGGGTACTTTTGGAGCGGCATCATCTACAACCTCAGCGTGACCATCAGCCTGTACTCGCTGGGCATGTTCTGGGTCATCATGAACAACGACCTGAAGCCGTTCCGGCCGGTGCCCAAGTTCCTGTGCGTGAAGCTCATCATCTTCGCGTCGTACTGGCAGGGCTTCTTCCTCTCGATTCTCGTGTGGACCGGTGCCCTGCCCGACAACGTGCAGGGCTACACGCCGGACAACCTCGCGGCCGCTATCCAGGATGCGCTGATCTGCATTGAGATGCCAGGGTTTGCGATAGCGCACTGGTACGCCTTCTCATGGCACGACTTTGCCGATAAGGGCGTGTCGGCCGCGCGGCTGCCGGTCAAGTACGCGGCCCGCGATGCGTTTGGGATCCGCGACCTCATCGAAGACTCCAAGCTCACGTTTCGCGGCAACAACTATGCGTACCGCGATTTCGACTCGAACGACAAGATTCTGGCCCACGAGGCGTCACGGTCGCGCGTGGCCCGTCTGCGGGCCGGCATGCGGTATGAACGTGGCGGCAGGGGCAAGTACTGGATTCAGAGCCCGGGCCGGTCCAATCCCAACGAGGCAGACCCTTATACGCCGCTGCTCGGCGGCGGGCGGTCGGGGGCTGGTCCTAGCCGGACCAATGGCCGCACGCAAGACACGGGCGCCGTGGATGAGCTCACGCTTGACCCGGACATGGAGCTCCTGTACGACAAGGCACGCGAGCTCGAGTACGGTGACTGGAACGTAAGTCGTCTCCTGCCAGCCACTGTTTCCGTTTGCCTTCTGCTAACTCGGGGTCTAGTATCCCGTCATTCCGGCCTATGTGCCGTCAGGAGAGGAGCGATTCCGTACGAGGATTGAGGGCTCATACGAACGGGTGCCGGGGTACTTTGCACCGGCGTCACCAGTACCGTCGCCAGCTTTCGGCAGCGGCAGCGGCAGCGGCAGCGGCAGCGGCAGCGGCAGCGGCAGCGGCAGCGGCAGCAGCAGCGGGAGTCGCAGCAATGATGGCACAGAAGCCAGAGGCGCGGCAACGCCGGCTACTGTGGTTTCCAAGAAGAAGAAGAAAGGCAAGCAGAAGGAAGCACTAAAGCAGCCGACCCCGCCTCCCCAGGACGAGGCGGCCGGGCCGGCTCAAGAGCGGACCGAGGCAAGCAGGCACCCGCCAGCGCCAGCGCCAGCGCCAGCGCCAGCAGTGGTATCCACGTCGGATGTGTCACCGCCACGGCGTCCGCTGCAGGGCGCTGACGAGGAAGAGGAGGACAATGAGTCGCGCCTGTGGCGGAGGAACGACGATGACGAGAGCGCGGCATCGCCGGCTAAGGAGGCTGGAGTGCCGTACGTTTTGGACGGGGACGAGTTCCGCAACGTTTGGGGCGGTGGTGGCGGAAGTGGGAGCGAGCCCGCGGGCCTTTAACGGGCCCAGGACCGACCGTGCGGGATGGGAGGTGCAGGGGATGTCGACAAATTTGCACAGAGTATGTCTTACGGTTCTTGGGAGTTCTGGGCATTTTTTTCTTCTTTTTTTTTTCCTTTCTTTTCTTTTCGGCGAAGGACAGCATAGCGTGCCAAGCACCATCCGTTTAAATTTGTTCTACGAGTATTTTGCCTGCTAAAGTTGGGATATCTTGCTGATATTGCAAAGTTTATGCGACCCCGTAGGGCATGCAGGGGTGCCAAGAGGACGCACCCAACCCTGAGCACGGTAAAGAAACCAACAGAACCGAAAAAGGCCGTGTTTCGCAACAGACGGCTGTTTGGATTTGTTTCCTGTCCGTTTCCGTGCCCCCTGTCTGCTTAGACAGAGCCATTGTGCTCCTGGGAAGTCGACAAACTGCCCTCGTCTTTCCTTTTCTTACCTCTTCCTGTGATAGGGGGGGCAAAACAACCGCGGTCGTCTCCTGTCGTTCGTTGCCGGATTCGGGCTGGGCCAGCGCACTTTTCCGGTTTGGGACGCCATCACCAACTACGCGTCGGGTCCCGAGTAGCATCGTGTGAGCAGACCCCCGCAAGTATATTCGTAGTGCGTGGAAACTGCTGGGCTGCGCTCGGTCCTGTCCAATTTCTGGTCCGAGCAACTTAGGCGCTGATCGATCGCGACACTGGTTGGGTGGCTTTCCAATGCGCTTTCGCCTGTGCGCAATGAGACACTCCGTAAATAGATAGACTTCAGGATCGTTTCTGCTCGTGATGCGTTCTTTGTCTGCAGCAATTTCTCGATGCAAGCGTTGCCGAGGACGTTTTAGCGCCAACACCGCCTGCGGGTTGCTGACTCTTTCCCCGAGTAAGCTCTTCTTTGTCTCTTCGTTGTTTACAGGACTATCTCGATCCTTCCCGTGGTTTTAGATACCGTGTTCAGATCGCAACTTCCCGTGTAAGAGGGCATCATGCCGCGCCTGCACCGTAATACTCAAGTAGTATTCAAGTCGCGCCTTCCGCCTTTTTCCCTGGGGCTCTCCTTTACTCCTCTTCGCACCTCCGTGCGCCGACCCACGCAAAATCTCTTCCTCGTCAACTTCCCACATCACCCGCACCCCTGTCCGTTCATTTCGGCCACCGTTGCACTCTTACGAGGAGTTCCCAGTCGTCGCTCCACAACGCCCGGTTGTGCAGCGTTTCCTCCAGGCGCACGGACTTTCTGGCCCGCGAACCACACCACTTTCCCTCCCCAGGAGCCTAAACGCGCTTCTGCTCCGCGCGTTGTAGCACCTCTGACACCCTGTTGTGTGCTAAATCCGGTACCTGTACGGAGGATTCCACCCCTGCCCCTTGTCGCTCGCTCTACCGTTCTTTCACAGCCTCTTTCTCGACCCCTTGTCACATGTGGCCCTGTCTGCAAAAATTCTCCTTCTCTCCGGGTCTCTTGTAGTTTTTCTGTTGCATTCTGTTCTTTTTGTCTTTGATCAGTTCTCGTGATTTTGTTTTGCTCGGTTTTTTTTTTTTGTCTTCTTTGTTGTGGTTCATTGTTTCTTGTTGTTGTTCAGCCTTACGAGTACTAAACGACGGGAAAAGTAAACAAACCAGCACCGGCTTACGCGCTTACGCGCACGAGACGACGCCACAAACCGACACACGGAATGCTTTGTCTCGGACCGTTGCGCTTGAGACAAGACAAAGCTCTTTTTCAGATTCCGTGCTTGCCGCAATGGCCGCGGTGAGCGATGCCGCTCCAGTTGCCGTCGAGACCTCTGCGGCGCCGGCAACTGCCGCTCTCGAGGCCTCGAAGCCGGAGCAACAGCAACAGAAAGAACAGCCACCACGGCAGCCAAGCCATTTGCGCAGGCCACGACCATCCGATCTATCAGGGGCCTCTGCCGCCGGCGAGTCTCGCATCCCTCTCCGCCTCTCTTCCACAGGTTCTCAGAAAATCTCCCGCAGGGAGTCGCGGCTAGGCTTACGGGGCCTGTTCTTCCGGAACAAGCCCGCTGACCTGTCACTTACCTCCTGTGCTTCCCCCACTGCTTCCAGCTCGAGCACCGGGACAGGGCTTTGGTCGCGTCCATTTCACAGCGTGCGATCGGAAGTAACGATCTCGGAGAACACGGCGTCGCCCGGGACGGGAACGGCACCAGCCCCCACGAAGCAGGGGCCAGCACCGCCAGCATCACCGGCTTCTAGCAAGCAAAGCAAGCTGACCAGCTCGGTCCGGAGAAAGACGCCGTCAACCCCCCGACCAGGCCGCGGTTCGCTGGCCACGTGGGACCCTCCACCATTGTTCCAGGCATACCCTCAGGCCATCAAACAGGCACAACTCCCTGTGTGCAAGATCTCTGTGGAGGCCTTGATGCGCTTCCAAAGCAGCCACGGAAGCGCCAACGCACTGCACACAACAACCTCCAAGGAGTCTACCAGCAAGGATGCGGCAGTCGACGATACGGCCAAGCAAGTCGCTGCCGACAAAGATGAGTCTGCCGCCAGCAGCAGCACCTTGGACAACGACAAGACAGAAAAGGACAAGGTGGTCGTGGACAGGGCGAAACGGAAGCACCGCCGGGACCAATCCGGGTCGTCGCTCAAACTCGACTGGCAAAACAAGATCTACATTCTTGTCACCTCTGGCTACCTGCTACAGTATGCCGGCGAAGGGTCATTTGACCGCCTTCCAGAAAAGATCCTGCACATCACAAAAGACTCGGCTGCGTTTGCAAGCGACCTGATTCCTGGCCGCCACTGGGTTCTACAGGTGTGTTCTGCCATGGATGCCGATGGCACAGCTCCAACATCGGACTCGCGCTCTTTATTCTCTCGCCTTCCCTTTCGCGGCTACGAGCGGCGACAGGCCGCCACGTTTCTTCTTGTGTTTGATAATGCAGAGGAGATGGAGAGCTGGATCACGACCCTGCGGCGTGAAATCGAGCAGTTGGGCGGCAAGAAGAATCTGTCGGAGACTGGGGCGCCCAAGGTAGAAAGCATCCTCGCTAGACGAAGCACCCAGTCCAGCCAGCGAACACTGGTTGTTCGGGATCCCGACCGGTTTTCCCGTCTCATCACCCCACAAGACCTCTACCCGCTTTCGCCGCGCTCGGAGTTCAGCTCGATTACTGTCCGCGACCGCAATAGTGACGAGATGTCGGCCACAAACAGCATTTATTCACACGACGGCCGTCAGCTGGAAAACCTCCGCAACAGCAGCGGCAACCGATTCTCATACGTCTCGTCTGGCCAACGAACCATGGTGGCATCGGATAGCTCGTCGCCACCAAGCTCTCCCAATCATGGCAGCTTCTCCAGCAACCCGGGGGATGAGCCGCCCCCTCTTATCTCGGAAGGCAGGAAAGACGTGCCCCAGCCGGTTCGTCGGCCATCGGCGCAGCAGCGGGCGGTAGGACAACGCACTTCCAATCTACGTTCTCCTGCAACAACAGCCGCAACGGTTTCTCAAGTGCGTGTGCCGATTGCGCGAGTTACGGCCGCCTCGCCTCCGCCACCGGGCCCCCCGCCGCCTATCGCTGTCGACCGGGCCAACACCGGCCACGTCCTGGCCGCCTTTCCTCTCCCTCCATCACCGCCGGCTATACGCAACTTCAGCGTGCCTCACCTCTCCAACAAACGCTTGTCACTGTCTAGTTCGCGGAGTACGGTGACAGATTCGACATCGCTCCGATCGCCTCCTCTTCCTGCTAAGGAATTGGCCCCTGTGGCGCCTTCCCCAACAGTCCCTGTCGTTCGACGAAGCACGCGCCGCATGCCGCCGCCTTCGCTGGTCTTGCCTCGTTCCCAGCCTATGAAGCATCAGCAGGCGCCTAAAGAGGCGCCTAAAGCTGCTTCCCGAGCGAAGCAGGCCACCCCCCGCGAAATTAGCACACCTGCAAGCCCGGACTCCGATTCATCTGCGCCCAATACGGCGGCTCTCTTTTCTCCCTGGGCCGCTGCGGGGGCCCGGACCATTGCAGAGCCAAGCAAGGTTTCCGGGACGGTGTCCCGCCAGAACGGATCACGCAAGACGGCGACAACAGCACTTCCATCGATGGGCCCGTCATGCATCCAGACGACTGGCCACACCAGTCCGCGGCGGTATTCAAGCATGATGGCCTTACGGACACACGAAACGACAACGGAGCATGGCCGCGCAGCCCCAGGAAACGTCCGCGTGCTTCAGATGACAGCGAGCGGACTGCCGGAGTTGGCCACTACGGACGAGCTTGCGCCGCCGCTCCGGCGGACCAGCATGGTTGTGCAGGCTAGCAGCACGGAGACGTCTCGGCCAGCCTCGGTGTACCGGCATTCTGGCCACGGGGCGCAGGATGGGAAGAAAGGCGGCAGCCTGGACAGTGGCCGCAGTCGCTTGGCGGCAAACCTGGGGCCCATGAAGCCTCTGCCAGCACCGCCAACGGCACCGGCGGGCCAGCGGTTGCGTTCGCGGTCGACGTCGTCCCGCCTCGGCGGCCGGCATAGCATGTACCAGCTGGCGGACGGACCGCCGCCGGCACCGCCACCGACGTGCGCGCTGCCGCCATTGCCTCCGAAGACAGAGGAGCGCGACAGCCAAGCCATGGCGCTTGCGATCTAAACGGCTTCCTTTTCTTTTTTCTATTTCTTTTTCTTTTACTCTCTCTCTGTTGTACGAATACGTCACAGCCAACGGTGCTCATACCTTGTTTCCTTTGTCTATGGGGTTTTGTGGGTTGGGTACTTCACAGGCCGCGGCCTGGCCATTGGGCACTTCCAGTCTTTGACTTGTCATTTCCTTTGTCGTCACAGGATGTATTTTTATGTAGGTTACTGTAGAGGAAATGAACATGCATGCAGGGCAGAACGTGTGGTGAACATGGATATCGTGAAGTGGTGAGGAACAAACAAGTGCAGCTCTACGTGGACGCGCGGCGGTTGTCAGCCGCAGCCGCCACCGTCGTCGTCGTCGCCGCCGCCGCGGGCTCTAGTCTGAGGGCGAGCTCGCGCAGGCGGGTCGTGAGGGTTTCGATGCGGTTCTCGTAGTCGTCGATGACCTCGTCGAGGGCGGCGTCGTGCTCGGCCTTGCTGGCGCTGAGGGCGGCGGTATGGTCCTGGACAAAGGAGTCGAGCAGCTGGGACCGTTCGCGGTCAAAGGCGGCGGCCTGGGCGGCGAGGGCGTCGCGGTGGGCGGTCTCGCGGGCGGCGAGGGCGTCGCGGTGGGCGGCGGCGGCGGCGGCCAGCTGAGCCTGCCAGTCGTCGGTCATGCGGTCGAGCAGGGCGCGGACCTCCTTTTCGCGGGCGTCGGCGGCGCACGCGGCCTGGGCGGCGTCGGCGGCGCGCGCGACCTCGTCGGCGTCGGCGGCGCGCGCGGCCTGGACGGTGCGCAGCTGGTCCTTGAGGTCGCGGATCGTGTCTTTGGCGTCCTCCATAATGCTGCAGTCGACGTACATTCTCTTTTCGCGCGCGGCAAGGCTCTTTTCGCGCTCCTCCATGACGGCATTGGCGGCTTTGAGTTGCTTCAGCACCCCACCCGCGAGGCTGTGGGCTATTTGACCCATCCGCTGCCGCTGGACCTCTCTGTCTTGCGCGTCAATCCTCTTGTTGAAACAATCAGCGCAATAGTGATCGTCGCAAACCGTAGGCGCCATCGCCCAGGTGGCTTGCTCATAGGCGCCTCGCATCAGGACGGCTTCCTCCTGGGCAGTTTGCTTGGCCTTTTCCAGTGCGGCGCACTCCTTGGCGTGCGCCTTGGCCTGGTCCAGGGTCTTTTTGGTGAGGGCGCTGTTTGCACGGGCCAGGTCCTTGATCTCACGCCGCGCCTCGGCGTATTCCTTTTTCCGCATCTCGGACTCGGTGAATAACTTAACTTCCGTAGCGCTCAGCAGCTCTATATACTTTTTGTTGGCCTTCTGCAGCATCTCCAGACTCGCCGCAGCCACCTTGGCCTCCTGCAGCAGGCGGGTGTTCTCCGTTTGCAGCCGCGCCAGTAGCTGTGTCAGTTCCTGGGCCTGCCCATCGTGCTCGGTGGTCAGATCGACAACCCCTTCCCCCATCGATGTCGCCCGCGTGCGCTCCTGGACGGTGTTCCTTCGAAACATGACGTAGGCAAGAAGCAGCAGGGGAGAGTGGGCAGCTGAAGGGTTGCCCGGTGTTGAAGAAAAGGGCAACTTGATATGGACGGGCGTCTTTCGTCTCGCTGCGGGAAAAACGAGGCTGGCCGCCTGCCATTGGCTGCTGTTGTCCACCGAGCCGCTCAACTGAGCCGCTCTGAGTTGGCAGTCACGGTGGGGGGAGGGGGGAGGAGGAGAGGGGGGGGGGGGGGGGGGGGGGAGGCGGGGGGGGGGGGGGAAGAAGATTTTCAAATTACGGGGGGGGGCCACCGGTGGTGCAAG